>WBMW01005746.1:447454-549980 GCA_013396635.1 Penelope pileata | reverse complement strand
TTTTCTTTTTTTTTTTTTTTTTTTGTCTTTCATAGACTTTGTGTTTTGTTTTAGAGGGAATGCAGTGTTCAAACACCGTGGGACATTCTGTATAACCAGTCTGTCACTGCCTGGTCCATTAGCACTGGCAGGGGTTAATCCTTAAAGCCCTCAAACCCCAAGCAGGGGGAGATATCTGCACCTCCAACACTGAAGGGTTTTTTTGGGGGAAAAGGTATCCCTCAAAACAAAAATTTAGTCTACTGTCAATTAGAAGGTCTGTGTAATGGTCCAAAACTACAAACATCTGAGCATTGAAAAAAGTTCAGGCACAAAGCTGAACTGCATAGCTTACAGGCAAAGATTTGTAAGAACTGTTTTTTTTGTTGTTGTTGTTGTTTTGCTCAAAACTGAAGGAGAGCAGAGATTCAATATTTTCTCTTAATCCTTGCTCAGATAAGATGGACATCCAAGAGTTTGGCTTCAATTCAAAAACAGCAGTGAAACAAAATAAGTAAGAAGTGAGGTGTTTTCTAACAAAGTTGCACGAAGCTGCTGTGCCAAAATTACACAGTGATGTAGCAAGGCAGTGACACTACAGATTTATGCTATTGAGTCAGGTTCTTGGCTCCAAGATTTCCAAAGGCAACTTACTCTTATTTCAACTGCTGTGTTCCTGAAGCCAGCAGGACTGTTTCCGTAGTGCAAGGGGTGAGGAAAATGCCTTGAATTGTGTGCTTCTCTGCTCTATCCTCAAAGCGCAGAGGTTTACCTGACAATAGAAATACCATCCATAAAAATGATTCACCCTCAGTCAATGCTTCAAGAAAGGATAAGAGATTTTCACCATAATACATAAATTTAACTTGGAATAGGTATGAAGAAATGTTTGATTCAAAACTTAGTCAGTTCTCTTTGCATTACCCTTGTTTACAGTTTAAACTCTACTCTTGCTCTGCAAGTCTTCAATGACTGTGCCAAAACAAAGGGAAGCATTGAATGTTGATCAGGCAGAGAACTCTGGACTGGTGGTTCCCAAGCAAAGAAAATGATAAACAGATCAGAATCTGTATCTCTTTGTTTAGAAAGTGCAAAGATAATGTTTCCAAGAAAGATCTGTATCCTACAGTCTTAACAATGACTTTGATCCCAGTGACTGTCAGGAATGAAACAGAGTTTGTCCCTCAAATAATGTTATATATTTCTTAAAGGTGTGTAGATATTTACATAGACAAAGCGGAAAAAAGCTGTACTTCAATAGTAAAAGAGAATATAGAATCACAGAATGGTATCATATAACATGGAATCATATAACAGACCTTATTCAAAGGAGGCGTTCCATTTACATCAATGGAATAATTCGCAGTGATAAGAGTTTGGAGGATCAAGCTTGTGTAAGAACCATCTGTGCCCATTAGGTTTTATCCTACTCTCTAGCAACCAAAAGAAAATGCAGTGCTGACAGGTAACCCAACCTATTTCCAAACAGCAGGGCAAGTCACTGACTGCTTGGACGTGACATTTGACTGCAGTTGTGCTCATGCTTTGATTTATTCTGCTACTCTCATCATCATCCCTGTTTCCCCTGTGCAAATTCCTGCAGATGCATTAGCATGGAGACTGTAACACTGCTTGTCTACTTTGCACAGCTGAGCTCTCAGCTATTCAGCCAACAGCCTGAGGCTGACCCCAACCAAGGTGGCAGCTCTGCATTGCTACCTTCTGCATTCAAAAACATGGCGAGACGACCCTTACCACTGTTTGCGTGCAATAGCAGTAAATCAGTTTCACTCTAAAAATGCATAGTGCAAGGCTATAACCTGTTTCTGATCAAAATATTGCAAAAAAAAATCATAGTAATTATTTTACTGTCAAAGTTTAGTTTGCCTTTAGAAAAAGTAGTTTGCATATATGCACAGCTCAGTGTTCTGGTGCAAGTGAGGGACTTTCCCATACGGGATTTATCATCACAGCTGGTAGGAACAGAATCCAGCCAGCTGCAGGACTATGAGTCTTTCATACAGAAATGTTACAAAGAGCTGAATCTTCCTGTCCCTTTCCCCACCACCCTGACATACAGTAGCTGGGGAACCCACAATTTGACTTGGTACTTGAAAACGCAAATAATTTGTGTCAATAATGATTGAAAAATAGGTTAATTGAATATGTGATACAAATGGGAAATAGGATTAGAGATGATGTTTAGACCAGAAGGCCTTCTTCAGGCTGTGAAAAAAGAACAGAAAACAGTTATTTTTCCTCATGTTCTAAGTATCATCTCTAATCTTGTTTTCCATTTCTGGTGTGTATTACACTGCACTGCTAGTGCCACTATAGTTACAGTGGTGTCACTGTTTCCATTATAAAGTCCTATTTTCAGAGGTTTGTAACTTACTCATAAAAACTTTGCTCTGAGCTGAAACTCAGCAAACAAGTCACAGGACTAGAATATGTTTAATTTTTTCTTCCTATGACTTTTCTTTAAAAAATTGGTACTTTAAAACCAAATATTTTCAAGCCATGAAGCTATCATAGAAACATAAATGTATAGCATTAGAAATGACTTCAAATGTACTGTTAACAGCTTATTAGGATAATTATAAGCTTTTTTCAAAAAAAAAAAAATCTTCCAAGTAGAGGTCTACTCCCTTTTTTAAAATAAAAAGAATGAATAGTTATACAACCAGATGAAATCATTTGAGTTTTAAGACTGTTTGTAAATATTTATAGGAAGGGGGTCATTGATCTGTATTTTACAAAAGCTCCCAAGCACATACTTGTATGATAAAATGCAACAACATTACAGCATAGACAAGTCAATAATGAACTTTTGGAAAACTTCAAAAATATAGTTAAACAGGCCAATAATCTGCAAGTTTTTTCATATGAAAAGACTCTGTTTAGCTAAGAAAACCTTATTCATGCAGAAATAATCAGATCTGGTTTATCTGTCTTTCCGTGTATCGTAGTAATCATAAAGTTGTATATATAGTTTGGCTAAGACAGGAAAGATATGATAGATGGCTCTTGAGATTTGAAGAGCACACTATGAGACTGGTAACATTACTTAGGGTGAAACAATGGGGTTTTGATGAGGACTGTAGTAATATCATGAAATTTCAATAGCTGGAAAATAAAAAGGAAACTCTACCTCATAATTTGGGATGTGAAAAGTAATGCTGAAACAAATAATAATAGATAAAAATATTTGACAGGTAGCACTATCAGTATGAACTTCATATTTGTACGCACTTTGCACTTTCTGTGTTGAAAGACACTATCATTTCTGTAGACTAGGACTTTGATTTTGCAGTTAGATCTTTACTGATAAATCCTTTATAAAAGATTTTCTGGAAAGGAATATCTGACTCAGAATGTATGTATGAAGAGTAAGAGATTGCAGTGATTTTCTTTTCCTAAGTCTGAAAAACCACTAATGGTAATCACGTTGGGAGTATTGCAACACTAGCTCAAACGACAATCCAGTAGTGCTATTAAAATCAGACAAATTTATCTTCATACCAAATTAAAGACATCTTTGCTTTCAGGTGTATATATACATGTATTTTGTGGACCTCTATCATGTTGATAATTTAATTACAATTTCATAGAATCATAGAAGGATTTGGGTTAGAAGGGTCCTCAAGGACAGCCTAGCTCCAACCTCTGCCGTGGGCAGGGTTGCCCCCCACAAGATCAGGCTGCCCATCCAACCTGGCCTTGAACACCTCCAGGGATGGGGCACCCACAGCTTCTCTGGGCAGCCTGTTCCTGTGCCTCAGCACCGAGTAAGAAATTTCCTCCTAACATCTAATCTAAATCTCCTCTCTTTTAGTTTAAAGCAGTTTCTCCTTGACCTGTCACTATCAGACAACAAATAAGATTATCTGTGATTATTCTTTTTTCATAGACTAGCTTGACTTTTGTTGTAAATATTAGCATTATCCCTGTTTACGATATTCTCCCTAGTTCATTTCTTACAGATTTTTTAAATAATGCTAACATAGATTCAGTTCAATTCATACCTTCCGTTTTGCAACTCTGCTTTAAACATTATAGGACATGCTTTTATAATTTTTACAACAATGTCTGCTGAAGTCAATAAGAATCACTTGAAGCCTAGTCCAAGTCCTGCTGAGGTTAATAGCCCTCTTGAAGTGAATTAATTGGGAATGATTTTTTAACTCCCCATAAAAATCCAATACAATCTCCATTAATGTTTATGGAAACTGTAAGCACGCATTCCCTTTATTCAAACAGCTAAGTCATCTTTCATACCTTTCAAGACAATTATTCCTGCTGTAAGTATGTGTACTTTGTGGTTAGGTTTTATTCAGTAAAAAGATTTCATATTTTTCAGACTGACAAGAAGAGTCAAACTTACTCCTGTTGGCAGCTTTCTTATTCCCCTATATGCCCCATTGATTTCAGTGAAACTCCTGGAATAAGGTGCTAAATCTCCAATGATATCAAGGGGGGATGGGGGGAAAGGATAGGTTATTCTTCCTTTCATCTATGAAATGAATACTTACTTAATGTCAGTTGCATTCCTGACTCTTACAGCAAGTATCTCTTTCATAATTGATCTGGCTTATTAAGTGGGTAGCTACTGAAAGTCCACAGAAGCTATTTTGGAAAGTGTGATTGAAAGATTATTTCTTTGCAAAAAGAGATGTGGAAGACTCTAGTCCTAATCTATATAATATGAAAGGAATATCTGGGAGACTTCACTGTTTTAATGTGCTAAAACACAAGAAAATACACACACTGTGGCCTAACTTCCTATCACCTTTCTCATGCAAGAAACATCATCAGTTCTGAAGGGACCGACGTTTTTGATTTTATCTTTAACATCTTACTCATAGCTTCAGTCTCAGCACTATGCAGCTCACAATTTAGTCACTGCAGCTTTCAGAAGGAAATTCTGTTTCACTGTTTGAGTGTTTAGTTATTTTACGATCTTTTCTTTGCTATCAGATAAGAGACTTCAGAAAGGAAGATGGATCCCTCCAAACACGCACTAAACACTTGGTGAATGAAAAGGTACGTGACACCACGTTTTGCTAAGGAATTTACAGCAAGTGACCTGCCCTTTTTCACTGTGGCAGCAGCTATATTATTCACTCCACATAATGAATTGGTAGGTTATGCTAATCTGAAGAGGGAAGCTATCAATTGTGTATGTCCAGACCATCTCTCCCATTGATTTTGTAATTAATGATGAATGTACATTTTAGAAGGGAGACATTGCTGAGGAGGGAACTTCATGTGGAGAATAAATATGTTACAGTAGCCTAATCAATTAGATAGAGTTGACAAATGGTTGCAGCATAACACTACAAAGTACTATGCTTTAGTAGTCGTCAGTCAGAGAGATGTCGCATCATGCCTATATTAATCTTTCCACGAGTTAAGTGTGATCCATTGAATCAGCAGGACCATGAGAAAACTGTTTGCTATTTCAAAATCATGCATCTTTGATGGTAACTTGAAACCTATTTGCTTTGTTCACCGATAAAAACATTCATAAGAAAGCTCTAGATGCCAAGGAGATCATTTGTCATTACCTGCCTGTAAAAGGATTGAAAGCCTCACAGAATAGCATTTTACAGAATAAATAGCACACTTTGGAAATAAACTTAGGCAATCTTAAGTGTCAAGAAAAGAGAGCAAACCTTTGGAAAGAGGTAGCACATCCTCTCTTCAGGTGTAGCCTGTGCAGTTTCTCTCTCACCCCCACGACAGGCCTTTCAGCCTCTCAGGATAGCAGCAGCTGCCACAGGGTGAACTGGCAATACATATAACCAACTGCAGTGCTCAGCTTCAGCTGCACAGTGACACTTGGATGGACAATGCAAGCTGTAACATTTCTTATAAACCAAAGCTAGAAGCCCACTGCAAAAATGCAGCACTCAGTTCCTCACGTCTGACTCATGAAAATGACCACTCCTATACATAAGCTCTCCACTGACTTGGCTGTAATTATAAATGAGAATGACAGCAGTTGGTGTAACAGGGTCATGCCTAGGAACATTTTCACAGCTGGCCAAAACAGACAGCAAACAACACTGTTTCACTTCTTCAGAAAGGTTCACCATACCTTTGGTGGGCTGAAGGACGTATATGTATGCAGATGTTTATAGATGCATAGCATATTTTTCATTTTATTTCCCTCTTGTTACTTTCCTGGAAATTCAAAGCAAAACAAGACTTTTAGAGTAACTTAGAAACACGTAGGTGGGAGATCTGTCAGTTCTTAATTAAAGGATGGCAAGTGCTATATTCTTACAACAAACAATTCTTTTCCTCTAATGGTTCAGCTAAATGAGTTGTGAGACAAGAGATCAAAAGCAGACATGTCTTTCTACCTAGGCAAGATTGACTTACTGAAGAGACTCTTGTCTCAGTGCAAATGAAAATCAAACTCACGCTGTGGAGTCTATAAATCACTTCTTTCAATTTATATCAGGATTAACGTACCTGATATCTGTAATATCCTAAAAATATCAGTTCTACTGTAACCCACAGAGCCCTTCAGAAAACTTCCTAGAATTCGAAGTTAAAAATGAAGGTGTTGCATAATCATCTTCCACCACTGCACTGGTCAACTTTTTGTACTACAAATAAGCGTAGAAAGGATGCATCTCTTTTTGGTCAGGCATAGCTTTTGTTCATGCCAGTTAGTGTAGCCACCCATGCCACGTCTCTGCCACACATGGAAAGCGCAGCAATTACATGTGTAAAGATACCACTCATGCTTTGCAAGCCACACAAACATGCTCATCAGGGAGGTCCTGCAGGGAAACTACAAACACTGGAAACACTTTAAGGTAGATCAGATCTGTAGGAAACCCAGTGGTCTTTCTCCAGTTGCTTAGCTTTTCTTTACGTACTTTTTGGGCATGCTAAGTGATACTGGCTTCTTTTAAGATGCTGTTTACTCTATTTGGTCCAAAGAGCTCTGTACAATTTATAAAGCAAGATTATGAACAGCTGCAGGCACCATATAAAAATCTGGGTTTCATTAACTGGAAATGTTGAGCGCAGTAATGATATTTTCTAAAAGGAATCAGTGCTCCTTAAAATAACAGTTCCTACTGACTTTAATGTAAATCAAGAGTAAGTCATCTCAGGACAGTCCAGTTGTACTGAATAACAACTGGCAGCAACAAGTAATAGTAGGAAGTTATTTGGCTCCGTCATGTTTTAGAGTTTTGTGTGCTGAAGACAATGTCACATATCTTCAATTCAGCACAGAGTAATAATGTGCATTATACTTTTTCTCTCCAGTTGGACACCAACAATTCTTTCAAACATACAGATTCGTTCAGTGCTTCTTACCAGCGAAAATAGTAAAGATAAAATGGTTAAAAACAGAATTCATGTAAGTATTTAAGAGAAGGAACAATGCTGACTAGGTTAGGTTATCCTATGTGCAAAAGGCAAAGAAAATAAGCCATATTCACTGAAGAACATAATTAAGCTGCATGTTTATGGACAGAAGCTCAATGGGAACTGAACAAAAAAGTTTTCTGGTCTCCATAGTCCTAAATCAGCAATATTTCACTGGTTTCTTTGAAAGCGGGTAGTTTGGGGGATGTGGATTTTCTTTCTTTGAAATGTGTCTTTCTGGAAGGATTTTGTTAGCATACTGAATGCTCGTGTTTTTGAGCATATTGCAGGCTGCTCAGAAAGCAGGAGGCAGACCATTACAGAATCACATAGTAGAGAAATCCTTACCTGTTACTCAGAAGTATCCAGAAAAGAAATTTAAGACAGTTGCTCTTTATATACGTAGACATTTGTCCTATGAAATACCATAACAGCTACAGGCCCAACTTATTCTCATAAAGCAGACTAATATTCAAATTAAACTTTATATGGAAAGAAACAATAAAACAGTCAAATAAGTACCACCAGAAGACAACACTGCAATTAGTGGTGCATCTGCTCACATGGGAATTCGGGCATAGGTGGATGGAGTTCTGTGCTATTTGTTTTTACAGCTTTCCCCCTTCAGCCATTTCAAAGCACCCATCAGATTGCAGTGCCAGCCTCAGTCATATGTCCATGGAGAAAGTTTTTAAGCCTTTGTTAGAGCTTCATAGGAGCTCTATGCTATTTAGGTTTCCTTAACAACATGTTTATTAAGTTACATAAATCCATTCTTGACTTCTGAATTAAACTAAATAGTGAAGTACCACGAGTCTCAATTTTCACTACAACTTATTTAAAGCTTGCAATTCAGTGCCTGAGGTTAATTCTCCAGTGGGTCTCTGAACTTAAAAGAAGGAAATGAGCACATCTCAGAGAAGGGATAAAAGTCAGGGCCAAGGCAACTACTTCAGGTAATGTTATACAGGGAGGGGAAAAAAATAAATCTTGAAGGTGATTAGCACATCCTCTGCACTTTTCCTTTTTGGTAACACACTGCTGGCATCAAATACAGCCAAGTGAAGGAACTGTTTTTTAAAACAATCATACAAACAAATAAACAGAAAAGAACAATGGATTGGGCCTTTTTAAAGATCTTTTAGCCTTTCCTTGACACTTAAAATACAAATGTCAAACATTGTCAAGACATTTTATTTTGTTGCTGTTCTGAGATCCTCTTCTTTTCAAGACAAGGCACTTTTCCAAAAGCTACACTGCAGCTTGTGGCTTGAATAATTCTGTGAATGCTATGGCCCATTTTATTCATAGGGTCAGAGCAGATGATTATAGTCATCTCTTCTGGTCTTAAAAGCTAAACAACCCTATGCTAGCCAAGAAATTATAATGTCTCAAGTGGTAGAATTTTTTTTTTAATGAAACTTCTCAGTATTCTGTAATTTTCCTAACATGTCAACGACAGTCAAAACCTAATGGAAGTTCCCTCTGTCTCTTTTTAACAAACACCTCCTCTAACATTGTATTTTGTATCAAGGCAAGGTTTTCCCTCAGGACAGAGAGTTTCCAGCTGGAGTGCAATGAGTCATACAGCTTTTCTTTCTGTTGTATAATTTAATTATTTTAAGAGAACTTTTCTTCAGTTGGATGAGTTTTTGACATATTTTCATTTCCATTTTCAAGATGTAAGCAATCACACTTAGAAATTTTAATCATTTTATCTGTTAATTGTAATTTTTGATTCAAAAAATTTTTGAGTCCTTTTTTTTACTAGCCATTTTTAGGTTTTTGCCACATTAGAGAACACCTCTTATAATCTTTTCCGTGTTTCTATCCATAGATCCTTACATGTATAACATAACCAATATTTCTGAAGTTGATATTTCAAGTCACTAAAAATGAAGAATGTAACAAACTTGAATTGTATATTACCGGTACAAAAATCTTCTGGAGTGATGTAATGATATAACGGAACATAGTGGAACAAAACAGTATATAATGTAGAATTAACACTCTGGATTCTAAAACATCAGTTTTCAGAAACCTCATTCTTATTCTTCTCTTTCAAACATACCATGAAGGGAAAACAAACAGACAAAGAACAGCAACACACCTGTATATGCAATAAAATAAGATAGGAAAAGATTTACTTCTGTATAATCTAAATCCTCATTCTGTGAATAATTTAGCAGCTAAAAGGTTTAATTAAAAAGCAATACTTCCATGGCACACATTTGAAGTGCATTTGCCCTTTCTTCAGGTGAAAAGAAGTGATCATCATTGGCTAAAATATTGGTGGAGCTGAATTTTTTTTCTAGGTAAAATTGAAACATTTCAAAATTTTATTTCATTTTGGGGCAACATTTCTTTCAGTTGGGCCACAAATTTCAAAATTTCCTTCAGCACAGAAATGAAAAAATCCATATTATGCAATAATGAAAGTAGTTTTGAAATTAACACAGTATAATTAATGAGAAAGTGGAAACATTAGCATTTTGAACCTACTGATGTGAAAATTCTAGTTCCTTTTTTGTTTGTCAAAATCTGTACATTATAGTGAAACCTTGCTAGATTGATATATAATTATTCAATATATATGGATATAGCCATACTATATTTGCACATATAATTGAAAGCTACAAAATTTTAAAGCAGATTTACTTGGAAGGCAACGTTTACAGATCACACATTAGATCTCATAAAAGAATAATCTTTTACTGGGGAAACGTTGTGACTATAACTGCATTTTAAGTATTCTATCAGTGGTAGGAGAGCCCAAGGTCCCAGGGACCAAGCTTTGGCAGTACAAACATTCCTCCACCATCCAGAAAATAACTTTTGGAACTTGGGAGCAAATAGACATATCCGTTCTTGTATCTCCTCTCTGGAGAAACTGGGAAGGATTCAAAAAGAGTGGAGAAGAGACAAACCCTAAAAATAAAACACTGCTCAGCCATTCACTAGGGCAAGGGAACTCGCAGGTCCAAGCAACTGAGCTGATGATAATGAGTTTTAATTTGCTGCTAATGCACAGCTGCAATGGGAGAAGCAGAGAAATCATGTCTGGACTGTTTTCCCTGAGCCACAATAGTAACGCTGCTCCCAGTACTGCCGGCACAATTCTTGGACTAGCAGTGTAGTTTACATGCTGTCATTTCTACAGCTTTGTGTCTTAAAATATAAACTTTGTAGAGGAAAATTACATTCTGCCACAGCAGTGTATTGCTGTAAATTAGGAAGCTACCAATGAGCAATCAGAGCTGATCATCCTACAGCCTTTGTAACTTATTTTGCAATATCACTTATGCAGAAGCCAGATTTCTATTCTTTTGTCTATTTAGAAGCTACTAGAAATAAATTCACATTGAAGAAAATACTACCTCAATTTCTGATAGCTTTTCCTCCTGGACAATACAAAGTATTTCTTCATTTGTTTATGAGATATGTGAGACTGAGTCTCATAGATCTGTCAGCTGTTACAGCTGCTTGCTGCAGGTTTTCCCAGTGCTGCAGAGATGTCTCATTCTTAGAGCATACTTAAAAATTGTGCTTTATTTGGCACGGTGGGCTCAGTTATTTGGACCAGATGATCGTCTGTTGGTTGGCCAGCAGACATATCTTATAGTATCCAAGAATTGGAAAGAAAGAAAAATCCTTAGCACAGACCTTCATCAGAAGCCTTTTATAAATACAAGTACAGCAACCACCTCATTCACTTCCTTATTGACCTCTTCAAAGAACTCCAATAGATTGGTAAGGCATGGTTTGTAACCCATCAGCCAGCAATAGCATGAACAGTTCGCATTCAAATTTTCTTTTTAATTTCAGTGAACATCATAATGGGAGAACTGTTAATGGATCACAACCAGCTGAACTGATAGTGGAAAAAAAATTGCTTAGTCAATGGATTGTGCCCATTTCTATCAAGACAAGGCTGGGCTATGGGTGTATCAACTGCTTATGGATTTCTGCTGAGTCTGATCTGCTCCCTAGGAACCTGCAAGCATGGTCACAGGATCCCTGAGACACACAGCTTGCTGTAAGAGAGAGTAAGTACCATTGAAAATGGAAAGTAGAGCACTCAAAAGGGCCTAAAGAGGGTTAGATGCTCAGTAAGCCCTAAGTTCCTTAGATTCCCTAGACATCTCAACCAGATTAGTTATAGATAGGACCGGCTAAACTGGAATCACATCCTGCCATGTGCAGGACTGGGAAAGCACTGGATTTCCTACATTCTTTTTTTCAGGCAGAGGTTGCATCCTGCTGCTCACAGTGAGCACACCAGCAAGGGCAAAAATGAGCAAGCAACCTGTGTTGCTGTTATTCATTCATTTGCCACAGTTCTCTCTGAAAACACAGAGCTATGACAGACAAAAGGAAAAGGTAATCTACGGGCAACCTAGCTAAGAGAGGTTTTGATTACAATTGGGCATTACTGTGCATGCCTTTTCCCATTGCCAGAGAGAAATACCTTTTTCCAGCCCCCGTCTTGCTCCAGCCATTCAGTGACCTATATGTTAATTTATAATAACAGCAGAAAGTGGATGCAAAAGTTTAAGCAAAAGGAGTAAAAGTAAAACCAGGAGAACAGAGTTTGCAGAACTTAATAAATTGCTTAATAAACAGGTATGTGGTATCTGTAATTACTGTTCTGAGAACACGAACAATAAATGGAGAAACATACTTCTAGGAATAAGACAGATGTTGTGCTGGTGTCTGTTAGTTATACTCCCTGGTTGTGGAATGCAGGTGCTGTGCAAAGAGTGCTGCTCAGAGCAGTAAGCAGATAGGCTTCCAGTCCATTGTAAATTTTACTGAGATTTGCACACTCAAAGTGTCAAAAAGGAGAAAAACATCTTCTGTTCTATTTTTTCCAATGTAAATGCCTTTTGTGGACTGCGGGTTCCTCCCTCTGCCCTAGTGTTTTACAGAGGGGAAAAATATGGAATTACAGATTATGAAACAGTAAACAAAAGAAAAAGTATGAAAGCAAATGCGGCTCAGTGCCCTGTCTAAATTGTGATCATTATCAGCAAACAACTCTCTCTTAAAAGTAGCCCTAATTGGCTATTAACAGCAGTAGCTAACAATTTCAAGGCAATTAATAATATTTTAAAATAATTAGTTGGGTAATATATTACATTAGAGCATACAGTAAGCAGAAGTCTTGCTAATTCTATTATTCTCCCTACTTTGCTTAATGAAGGTGTCTGGCCTTTAGATTAATTCATTCTCTCTCTCTCTCTCTCTTTTTTTTTAATTAGTGTAACTAATCCTCCCACATACTATTGTATTATTAAAGCTGAAACATGTGGATGAAGCAGTGAAAGAAATACAAAAAAAAACACATTAAAACGAAGATGGAGTTCCAAATTGCAGAAGCAGTTGCACAAACTAAAGAATGAAGATGTGGGAAATTTGAGAGAAAATGCAGAAGCCTGAGTCAACATTTATTTGAACACCTTCTGCCTAATGCTGAAGACATAAATCTCCATACACAGAGGTATGTGTCGCACCTAAACCATTTTGACGTTCAGAACAAAGCAGTTTTTCTAACAAAGACGTTACCACCCCAGGCCTGAAATGATTGTTTTTTCTATTTTCTCCGAAAGCAGAGGAGAGGTGGGGGCCTTGGGTAAAGAGAGATTTGTTCTGAATTGGGAGTTAATTCTTCAGGAAGGCATAGCAATGAATAAATTGTTTACAGTCAAAATCTTCTCATTTATACTGACTATAATTACAGTTTGCACCCAAATGTTTGAGCATGTCTGTGTGCTCAGTGTCTCTTTGGTGCTGTGATTGCACAAGTGAATTACCTTCACTGGAAGCCAGAAGTTTTCCTGTCCTGTGTACCAGAAGTGCACTGTATCTTGCACTTTTCCCCTGGGCTCAATAAAAAAGTAACACCAAACTCCCTGGGAAAATGATCTCAGTTTTGGAGAGAAGGAGATGGGGAAGCACCTCCTTGGTGTCCCCGATGACACCGAGGGCTGTCCCACGTCCCAGGCTCAGTCCAAGCCCAATACATGGGCACGCTGTGTATGCAGCCCTGCACACACAGCTCAGGGGGCTCTGCCCCAGCTCTCAGAAATCCCGTCACCTTCTGGGTGAAGCCCAAGCAGCACCGACCAACTGAAATGTAGTAACAGCATGAGGAGACATGAGTCATCCTAGCTGCTTGACTATCTAACTACATAGCTCCTCTTGCTGTCCTGCATGATGCAAGCCTCTTCAGGATCCTGCAGGAGCCGTGAAGTTATGTACTGACATAATGAGTGCACATACAGTGTACTGAGGTTCTCCCACCTTTGTGAAAAATCACAGAATTGCAGGGGTTGGAACAGACCTCCATAGATCATTGAGTTCAAACTCCCTGCCAGAGCAGGGTCCCTACAGTAGGCAAAAATCTCAAATTATTTTTCTGGTAGCGCTATATAGAAGGTGATCAATCCCTTTTCTTATCGGAAATCCAAGTGGTAGCAAATAATATTATAAAAGGCATCTAAAAAGTTAAAAGTTCCTAATGAATTCCTTTACTACCTTTGTAATACTTTCTCTTAGGTATTAATTTGTATGAGACTTTCTTCTCATTTCCATACAAATCACTGGAGAACATAAGACTAACACAAGATTTTTAACACAAACAATCACTTAACGCTGTTGCTTTTTGCTGAATTTGTCTTTGGTACCCACACATGGTCCCTCAACTTTAAGCCAGCTTCTTGCTTTTCAACCATTAAAGGAAAAAAAAGAGCATCACAGGCTTCAGGCAAGTGCTCAATGGTCGTTAGAGAGTAGCAGCTCCCTCCAGTCCAAAGAAATTTTAATATTCTAATTATGGTACTTTAAGGGCTGATGTGAAATAGGAAAGGGAATAAAAGGGCTTAGATATGTGTATATTATGTAATTATAGATACTTTCATATAGACACATTTGTGTATAAGATACCTATCTCTATATCCTACTCACAAAATGGACAGAATCCAGAGAAGATGCTAACAGAAGACAAAGATGTTTTGGTGACTCCCATCACTTGGAAAACTCACTCGTTACTGAGACACTGTCCCCACACTGACCTCAAGAGTGGACGTGGGACAGTGATGCCGCCAGCTTCCCTTTAAGCAAAACCCAAGAGATTAATGTTATGCTCGTCTCCTTTGGGAAAAGTGCCAGGGCAGGAACACAGAATTCCTTACAGTCACAGAAGTCCCTTTCTGAAACGTGCAGAGGAAATGCCAGGTTTGCGTTTGCCAAGTACCTGATTTCAGGGTTCATTCTGTTACTGCATATAAATTTCTCTGGTGTGTGTTTGGCACGACATGTTATCCTAGACTGATCATATGTTCACAGATTGCAGAGTGTGTGAAAGCCTTTTTTGCTGTAGTTATTGGGCGAAGTCACGTCTGTTACCTGGTACTCATGCAGAGAAATCTGTAATCTGGGAACAGATGGTCTGAGAGAGAGAGAGAGACGCTGTCTGGAAGACTGCAGAATTTTTTACTCAGAGGAGATGTAAGAGGAATGAACAAACCCACCACAGCATGACAAAAACATGAAAATACAGAAGAATGTCAGTCCTGAAGGTCATTCCTTTAGAATTCACCAACTGTCTATGTACCATATGTGCATATCAACACGCCAAGCAGAGCCCTGTTGCACAGAGCTGGAGGTAACTTAGCCAAAATTGCAGGATTATAGACATACCATTCAGAAAAGTGATGCCCTCCATAGTCTAAGCACACAGCTTGAAAAAAAATGTGAAAAAAAATATATTTATATAGCAGCTTTTGCTCTGGATGTTTTGTAAATTTGATAGGAATAGATCAGAACTGAAAAATTCACATCCTTGCCTTCAAGTCTTTGTGGGCTATCTTTGGATCCAAGATTTTTTCCACAGCTTGAGAGAAGCAGACCAAGCCTGGCTTTGGAGTCCAGGTGCTCCTGGAACCAGTGGCATCTGCCATCAGGACAAGCCCATCTTCCCTAAACAGTAACATAAAACAAGATAATATTGCCAAAATGCAACACTGCATTATTTCAGAATGAAACAGATCAGATCTAAGCAGCAATAAAATTCTTACTCAGCTTTCTTGACAGCACAAGTTTTAGTAATCTGCAAACAAACCAAAGCTATGGGGTGCTGCCCTGCTCACAGGAGCCTCCACCTCGCTGGACCTTCCAGCCCACATCTCCAGGTGGGAGCTCTGGTGGCCTGGAGTGCTGCAGGACCCCGGGGACAGGAGCACACCCAGATATACCTTAGCTAACGTCGGCACAGATTGCATTGTAGCTGTGACAGCACAGAAGTCCACGAGGTGCAAAAAATATGACTGAAGGTCTAACAGAGTGTCCTAAGGTGGCAGAATCCTCATGAGCCCTGCATGGCCATGAATACACCTGTCAGCACCCTCACCAGGCAGCTTAGCACAGCTCTGCTCAGCTGCCATTGCATCGTTGGCTGCAGAGATGCTCTCTGAAAAATAAACATGCCTCTTGCATTCAAGTTAAAATTTGTGATCATTCCAAGCCCCATGTTCCCAAAGACGTTCTTGAGTTCCACCCAGAGTGAACACAAGCAAAACCCAATGTGGGAAAGCAGCATCACAGCAACAACAGTGAGTGGTCTGGAGCAAGGCACTGGCACTGCCTGGCATAGCTGCAAGCCTTGGGTGGCAAGGCTGTGTGGAGGGATGAGCCGGGGCATCACCTGGTTTGTGTTTTGCTCCCAGTACCAAAATGCCTCTGTGCAGCAGGTATCCAGGGAAAGCTGGGCGTAGCCGCAAAACCCCCCAGCCCTGTGAATTACACACTGTGGGTACTCCCAGCACGGGCCCCTCTAAAACCTCTCAGACAAAACCTGTCTGCAGGAGCAGGGAGGAGAGGGGAATTGAGACACTGCCCCAGTGTAAATCACGGGGTAAAATCAATGTTATTACCCTCACATAAAACTGATTTGAAAAGATAACCAAGCCCCAACCAAAGAGGATGAATTCAACATACAGGTGAGGGGTTGCAATCTCCCTAAATTGTTGTCTGAATGAGACTGAATTTTTAGCTTTTTCAGCCTACAGCTGAAAACTAATTGTAACACATCAGATGAAGCCAGTTTTAAGAACACACTTCAGATTTTAGTCACCACAAGATTTTACATTTGGGTGCTATCCAGTACTTCAGTTTTTCATAAGGAAGCTACAGTCAGATAGACAAGCAGTGCTGTATTTTACTCTTTATTCTTCCGGCAATGTCAGTCAAGTCAGAGTTAATTTCCAAATGGGACCAAACATTTGTTTGCTTCTCAATAGAACTAAGCAATTTCACCATGAAAAGGCAGAATTCCTCTTGCCTCCCCTTTTTCTGTCCCAGTGAGCAGCAGCAGAGCAGAGTAACCAGACAGGATTAAACATGTTGCCAACGGAGTGAAAAAAAATCCATTCTTTGACAGTAATAAAGGGATCTATCATACCTCACGGCGAAGCTACTGAAGAAGACAACATCCTTTGGTCAGTCTCAGTTATTAAAAGCAATTTCTTGGAGCCAAAAGCTGGCTAAGACTCTTTGGAAAGGTATAAAATGTCTCACAGGAGAAATCGAATACAGTATCGTGTAATGTAACAGAAAGACTTCAACTACAGCTTTATGCATTTGCCTAGTAAGTTGTGTATGGAGGTAGTGATCCTGCAAACATGCAAAAAATGGCAAATATCAGCTGAAAAGTCCAGAGCAACCATCTCTGCCCTGCCTCCTCTTTGTGTATTTTTTACCCCTCTCTGGGGCAGAAAGGATTCACATGACAGGGATACTACACCACTGCCGTGCTTCCTTGTCTGGTCTCCACAGCCACAGAACAGAGGGCTCTGCCTGAAGGAACAAGCTTCTCTATCTGTAAAAGTCTAGGTAGGATACAGGAAGGTTTTTGTTACATGCAGCCAAGTGGAATTGGACACAGAATAAGAGATCTCTCACAAGAACTTTCAAACACCACACACCATCACTGAGCAGTGTACACAGTATGGAGAGTAAAAACTGACTTTAACTGGGACAACAGAGCTTCTGGAGCTTCGTAAGAGCTACAGCTTTCAGAAGTTGACTGACAAAATGACTGTGAATTTACACCTTGAAGGTATTCACATCCCTCTGTAATGGCCTCCCTGCCCCAGGCATTTAGGCCCTTAATTTGGGGAAGTCTGTGAGCTTCTCACCCTGGGTGCTCACCTTCCACCTGCAAGCAGTGGGTGTCGGCGAGCAGAAACCAGGCAGATGATGGACCTGTGTGAGCAAACAGTTGTTTCAGAAGCACTGCAGCATTCTTTGTAATTTGCTGTTAATTAGGCAGTGGGATTACAAACACCTGAGTACTGCTTACTGCACAAAAACGGAACACAGAAGAGTTCTGCTTTCCAATGAAAAGAACAAGGAAGCAGAAGAGCCATGCTCAGCTGAAGCTGAAGAGTGAGCTTCAGTGCCAGGTGAGAGATAGCTGGTGGCTGCAAACTAGGAAAAGACACTCAAAGAGAAAGAACAAAGGACTCCAAATTAACGCTTGATACTCTACCACAATTTGACAAACTTTAGTCCTCCATCTAGGGCCAAAGCTGTGACAGCAGTGTGCCACTGCAGATGTGAGAAAGATGCAAAAGGTTTCTGAGAATCTGTCTTAAAGTTTTGCCTGAAAGCAGAAATGCTAGTGGGAGCTATTATCCACAAACCATGCTACTAGCAAGCTATATCAATGCCACGTACCCATTAAACTGTATAAATCTGCACGTGAGACTAGAAGGACAGACGTGTTTTATTTTGCACCACATCCTGCAACAGCCACTCCTAGCACAAACACAGTGGAAGACACGGGGACACACCAGAAGAGGAAGAAGTCAGAGCACCTGATACTGTGCCTGCTCTAATGCCTGTTTCTGCAGTGAAGCACAGCTCTTTCTGTGGTTGGAGCTAGGCAATGCATGATGCTGCTGAAGTCATTTTGGTTGTACTGAGTGCTTGGCCTTTTATTCCTGCCAATATGGCACAAATGGCTCCTATGGAAACGCAACAAAGCCTGAGACTGAGCCTGAAACATAGCTCTCTTCATTCACATTTTCTGATACACAGATAACAGGGAAGTGATTCTTCTAAAGGCACACAGTAGTACTGCAAAACGTGGTATGCCCAGAGAGGCTAAAAGAATACCATAATCATTACCTTTCTAATAATTTCACAGCCTTTAAAAATTAAAATATGAAATAATTCCTGTACTCTATTTTTCTTAATAGTTCCCACCTGTGTAACGTCTTAGGAGCTCTATGCTTTCATCAGACAGCACAACTTCGGTAGCGGTTGTGGGTTGATGTGACTGAGAAGGTAACAGCAGGACTCAGAGCTCTGCACCTCAGGTGCCAGCTGGGCACACGCACTGCAGGAACGTATCCACTTGTTGAGCTCCATACTCATTGTTTATAGTAAGTTACTTGGCTCAGAGTATAATGCCAGCTCTTGGCAAGGTCTTGGTGAGCTTGGAATCTGTAGTGGTTTCATTTATTGGTGCTGATGATACGGATGAGTTAAATTACAGAAACTGGAATCACTTTTAACATTATTCAAGGGGAATGTTTCCAAAGAGCCAACTGTTGCAAAATCCAACAGCAATGTCTCTTCCAAAACGTTTGCCATTTCAGAGAACTCCAAGCTGCCAACGTCTAAGGCGCAGCAGTTTCATTATGAAAATAAAAAACTGTTCAGAATTGAGCAAGCTCTGCAGGTCCTAAATACGCTCAGTACCTTGCAGGGTCAAGCCCTAGGCAGTTTGTCCCAGTACATTTGGAAATGAACAGCAAGACCAAAGAATGAAACTAGTATCCAAGGTTCATTTAGGGCACTTAAGTGCACTGTAAATCCAACAAAGCCATCGCTACTTTTCTGTACCCCTTTACTTGTATGGTACAAAGTTCACTCATGAAATAATTATTCTAGGTGCTGTACAAGCACAGAACAGAGATGATCCCATCCCAAAGAGCTATATTTTGTACACATCTACAAGAGGAGTCAAAGCAGAGAATGCCATAAGCAAACAGATTATCATAGACTTTCCCAGTTGCTCACACCAGTGATTTAATGAGAGCCTTATGACTAGATGCTGGATTTCATGGAGTGCTTCAAGGTGTTGCTGTTTCAAGTCATTATGGAACAAAGGCAAAAGTCTTTAGTCTTTACTTAAATCCATTGCATTTATGTCAACACAATCCAGCAGAGACTTAATTCTCTATGTCATTGTAGAAAAATTCAAGTATAAATACACATTTCAGTGACAGAAATTGTCTCCTACTTAGCAAAAGTTGCCATTTGTAAAAGTATGGAGGAAATAGCATTTTCTAAGACTTCCAGATTTTACATATTCCCAAGAGACCATAGAATGGTTTAGGTTGGAAGGGACCTTAGAGACCATCCTGTTCCAAGCCACCTGGTATGGGCAAAGACACCTCCCACTAGACCAGGTTGCCCAAAGCCCCATCCAGCCTGGCCTTGAGCACCTCCAGGGAGGGAGCATCCATGAATTCCATTCCACGAATCCCATCAGAATCTGTTTTTCACACAAAATCTATGACTCCACAGATTACAATTGTTCTTATCAACAGTGCATGTAACTGTTTTCAGAAACATGCCAAATTTATCATGATAATCCACTTAAAATGTAGGATCTGAGCTGATCAAGGATATACAGCAATCATAAATTCTTATTTAATTTTGTAGAATGACACATCAATAGCAAATGAGAAATTAAGACTCGAGGTGAAATCTGATGATAGTACTGAAAGAAAAATGAGACTTACTTAAAAATAAAATGATGGCTATGTGGAAAAGAGTAATTAAAGACAAATTATTCAATAGAGTAAGCATGAACGTGCTCCTAACAGAACACTTTTCTGACCTCATGGATAATCATTAAGAGGCCACAATGGTACTTGCAGCTGGGAGGGTCATCAGGGAGCCACCTCTCACTACACCTCCATTAACTGGCAGCACATTCCCATACCCAGCTCCTTCCCACACCCAGGGTGTGAGCTTCAGCGTCTGCTTTCATGAAGGCCTCCCCAGGGGTCAAGTGAGAATCAACAGAACAGTAAAATATATTTTTCTGTCTTGTCAACCATACATTTAAACTCACTACACTTAGAAGAGGGAGACATTGCCTTTTTTTTTCTTTTTCCCTCTTCTCTTCTTTCCTGTATACTGTCAGACAGATGGGGCTTGTGTGCTCCTTTGTGTCTTTCAGGACACTGCCCTAAGTGAGAGCCAGTGTGAGGCTACACGTGGGAATATGGAGAACACGTGGAGAACAACAAGATGACCTCCTAGTGCTGCACACAAAGCCACAAAGATTGCTTTTCTCTGCAAACAGACATCTAAGATGGACACTGTAGCAGTGCTGGGGCTTGTGCACTGAGCTTGGACATAAGAAACCTATGGTTAAATTTCAGCTATGCCTGTATCCAGGGAAAAGCAACTTGCTCTAGCAGGGCTGTGCTTTCTCCAGCACAGGTGAAATAGCTGTGTGTGTTCACACAGCTCCTAACAGGCTAATATCACAGCAGCAGTGTTGATGAACCTAGGAAAGCAGCAGACGTGCAAAAGGAAAAGAATTTTTGCCACAAGCAGGATTTCATTTGACTCTTCAAGAAAAAGTAGCTTAGATATTTTTCAGGGGAATTAAGTCTTCTGAAATCAGGTGATTTTTCTTACCTGCTGAACTGTTCCCTCTGGTCCTATTCCTATTGCAGGAGTATAGATTACTACTCACCCTTGCTGAGAAGCGAGTCATGGACGTTGTCTCAATCTATGAAGTTACTCCCTACAATCTTTCATTACTGAGCAGTGCTAGGTTTTCCTGAGCGAAAGCTGTGGTTTTTTTTTCCTTTTTGCTGGTTTGGTTTGTTTCCCCTCCCCTTTCTAATGTACCTCAAAAGACGCACCTGATAATATAGTGCGTGTGAATATCTCTCTGCCCACTCTCAGGACATAGAACGTTGCCTACCTAACACAGCCCAAAGATCACCTCGTGCTGTTGCTGCCCAGAGAGCAGCAGGAGCCATGTACAATGGATTCCCAGCAGGGCTGATTTCACAGGGTCTGCAAGAGCAGCCATGCATACAGCAGTGTTTGAAAAGTTCAGAGGCATACTGAAAAATTATTTAGAGTAAAGTTAAGCACATTAGAATGATAGTCTTTTTCCAGGAATATTCCTCTGATTTTATTTGTATTCAGAAAAATCTCTGAAGCATTTTTCATCTCAAAACAGTCTTGTCAAACTGCTAGATCAGCTACCTAGTTCATCTCTCCTCCCTTTATGTTCCCATCAAAAGGGAGTGGGACTGTTCTCCAGCTCAGAGGGGAGCCTGCACAACAGACCGGGTAATTCAGTCCCAAAGAACACACAGCCTGTGACATCTCTGCTGATCATGCCAACAAGTGTAGCAACTGTGAAAAGAGGTGTTTAACCCAAGTGATGTAACCTGCTACAGTTCACTCTGTGTGAGAGTGTGGCCTCCACTCAAAGCATTACCATCTCTATCCCAAAACCGATTCAGCCCAATCAAAGAGTTGTTAAAGCAACCCAAGTGGTGCCAGGGTTGCACAGAAGGCTGCAACGCATTCTTTGTTATGAGTATTTTTATTTCTATAGCTCAACAATGTCCACTGCAGGAATGCATAGGGACCCACTCTGATTTCATCTGCACTGCTTAGAGGCAATAAAGCAAACAGTGCAACATAAACTGGAATAATTCTACGAACATCATTTTATACCCAGGTAGCGCCTCAAAGCTCCAGCCAAGCCTGGAACCCTGCTGGCTTGGCATTATATGAACACCACAAGGGACAATCCTTGTCCAGGCATGCTTACAAATTAAACAGACAGGACAGGCTATGTGTAAGAGCAAAACAAAAATACAAAGGAATTAAATGTTGGCTCAGGGTCACACTGGTCAGTCCGTGGCAAAGCCAAAAATAGGATCCAATTTTCTTAATTCACATTGCCACATCAAGTAGACTATGTGGCCCATCAAGAGCCTGATTAGTCCACAGTTTCGGGCAAGATCTATTTAAATTCTTCATTAATATTTAAGGACATTATCTGCACTACACTGTATTTTGCTTGCCTTTTTTCCCCTCAGAACGGATTTTTTCTCTGTAGAGGAAACTGGAGGGAGTTGTTTCTGTGAAGGAGCGGTCTACCTTCTCCCATTCACATGAATGGGGGAGATGAGGACTGATACAGGCTGCAGTTGATGAATAAGCAAACCCCTCAGATCAATAAAGAATAATGTATATACAAAATATTATCCTCTCCAGTGTTCATGTGTAACTGTCAGTTGTCAAAATTAGGGTGGAAGGTATCATATCCTTTAACTGTATGCTTAAAGCACTTAGAATTAAATGAAGGCAATTACAGCAACATGAAGAGCAGTAGTCCACAAACATGGGATCTTATGCAGGTCAGTACATGATTTTGAAAATAGAAGCCCATATTTAGACCCCAAATTTATTTTTTAGGCACTTCCCTGATTCCCAGGTTGCAGGGTGAGGTAGAGAGGACCACAAATAATGAGCATAGATTTATCAGACTGACTTTATGCTCCTAGTTTTGAGCCCCCTCGCATCCACATTGCTTGCACTAGGGTTCTGTGTGTCAGATTTTGAAAAGTGCTCACCGTCCATCTAACTCAACCTCTCCTGAATTTAGCTTGTCTGTGACGTGAGATGGAATGAGACCCACACTGGACCCTTCTGCAATCACATCTGAACTGACATCGTCGGCTGACACAGAGCCAGTAAGAAGACAAAGCCCTATACACACTGCTTGAAGACATATCACATCTCACAGTATCACTTCCAAGCACAACAGGCACCACGCTAATTAATATCTAAGAATTATTTCCTTTATCTAAAGTTAATTTCTTGAATAATCCCCTGTGCGTTATATGGGAATTGAAAAATCGGCCCTCCTTCACCTATACTCTCACTACAAAGTATTCAAAAAAACCTTCTACATCCTCTAGTTGCCAGTCACTTACGGTAAATGAGATTTGAATTCCAGACTTTGGAGCGCAGCCATTTAGGATATGCAGCTTTGCAAAGTATTTTCCAGAATGAAATCTCCAGTGATTTGAAGGTACCTCACATTAACCTAAAGCAAAACTTAGTAGTGCAAACTTCTCTAAACTAATGAAATGGCTGGTCAAAGAAAAATATGAAAAAGCTGAGATTATATTCATTGTACTGCAGAAAAAATATCAGATTTTGGAGAAGCTGGCATTCTTTTGGATCAACTGACAGAGTTATTTACAGACAAAAAATGAAATAATGAATACTTTCAAAAGAAATACGTGCCAGCTCAAAGAACAGCTTTTATACAGTAGAAGGTTGTATGTACAACAAGCCTGCAAGCCAGATCAACCATATCTGGGAAGATGATTTGCAGAATGAGGTCCTATTAACCAGAAAGCATCAGTGTTATTTCTACAGCTATGTATTTATAAAACAAAACGACTGTGTAACAATATTGCATCCTGCCTTTTGCAGAGAGGGGCCCAGACCACTAGGCAATCTGTGAAAATCCAGAGATCTGAGATTTGTGCAGCCAGCATTCCCTTCCACCCAAACCAAAAGCTTAGGCATGCTCAGACAACGCAAGAAATTCAACAAATTAGCTGAGACACAGTAACTGTCTGGATGAATTCACAGGCCCATTGCAAACGTAATTCAATTCATCTAGCCCACTGTTAAAGAGAGTTATCCAACATGTGTTACATTGCATTTGCTGTAACTTAAAAGCATACAGAAATAAATATCGTAACTTGGATGATGCATGATTTCTGGTGAAGCTGCATTATCTAAATGCACTTGTCATTCTATATAAGTGTCACGTCTACAAAAAAATGATGGAAACCTGTAGACAAACTCTTTGGAATTTTGTTTGAAATCCATATTCAGAAACATGTACAGATTCTGTTGTACCTTCAGCTCATATCTGATGTTTAATGAATCTTGGATTTCCCACAGAGATGAAAACACATCCTTTATCACTTGAGGAAACTTAAACACATTTTCCTTTCCCATAAACTATTTATTTTCTGTCACTGTTTCTGACAGTGCTCTCTTTGCTGGCTGATGCATTCTGTAATGGACTTATTTTACTCCTCTTTTAGGGGTTTCACTCACAAGGATCCATCCTACTTTGAGATAAGGTTGTTTTCATTTACCTGTAAATGCCTTCGTACCCATATCAATAGGGGTCCCTTTTAGGGCAGAACTCAGGACCGCAGTCGGCCCAGTGCAGGATACAACTACAGGGAATGCATGAACTTACCAGCCTCAACGTATCTTGATCACACGTGTTCTCATGCTACCAGAGGCCCAAAAGAAATCAGCAGCTGAGAACTGAGCCTTAGTTGCTAGCAACTCTTAACACAGCAGGGTAGGAGGCTTGTAGGGTTTGTTGCATTAATAGAGAGCACAACCACATGCACTTGAACTTTTTATAGTGTTTTCTGTATCTTCCATAAGTCACAAGCAATGGAACTACTTTCTTCGCTTCCAACAAATCTATTTACACAGATCTCTGCCAATGCACTCAAGCCTGCCTTGGCTTATTCTACAGCTGAGTGCACTCTGCAAGGACCTCCCACTGAGGGGCAAAAAGGGTGAAGACATTTTCATAATTCATGGTTCAAATTCTCTCTCATTGTCTGTTCTTCAGTAAAGAATATTGAGCACGACCTTTTCGTGTCTATCAGAGCCTGATTCTCGTTGTAACAATGCAGATGATATTGGCGGAAACAGCACTGAAATTAATAGTGTAGCCAGATAAATGAGTCAAAACAATCTTGCCATACAAGAGCACTTTCCTGCATATTAAGCATAAGACGAACAGCTGCTTGGACTTGGTGACAATAGAACCCTACTGTGGGCCAGCTTCCACTTACAGTCAGGGAGAGGAGATGCAACTTCTTGCTTCTTGCTGGTGACAGTTGCCAGGGGAGAGGGTAAATCCTGATCCCAATGTCAGACTCAACAATGCCAAGAAACTTCTGGCCTCTGAACCAAAGTATTAATTTCTGAGAGCTGAGTGGAAAAGCCTCAAGAACAATCTGTGGCCAAAACCTCAGAAAGCAATCCTTGACATGAACAAAATATAACGCAAAACACCGTATATTCGTGTATTTTTGTATGCAGCTCACTTACCCACTGCAGCAATCTTCCTAAAACTCTGCAGTCCTCCAGTTCACAAAATCCCTTCTGATACCGAGTTCTGTCATTGCACTGTTGTTTAATGCTCAACAATGTAGCCTTGGTGTTTGAGAACAAAAAGACAAAATTACCTGAGAACATAAGGCAACTATAGGAAAATGACAAGAGAGCCTCTCGAGGGAGGATCTGGGTCTTTAAGACAGATATTCAAAAATGTGAGAGGTCATCACAACTTTGCTAGGTTTCCTTTTCCCCATGTATCTGTGGGACCATTATAGGCAGAGAATAAAATAATTAATCCTCTCCATATATCAGGCTTGCCCTGATAAGACAAATATTTTGTGGGATGTACTATTGCAGAACTCAACTGTGCTATAATTAGTGGTTGCAAAGAGTCAGCTCCTAAGCTGTCAGCACATCCATCTCTATTTTCCAAGCACTTTCTTAAAATGACTTGGAAAAATATAGACAAGTAGAGATTCTGAATGAGTTATTTCAGCTCAAAGGAAGATATTCATTTGATAGGAACACCATTTCAGACCTTTGTGGTACTTAGACACAGCAGCTGCAAGTTAAAGTATCTAAATAGTAATTCTAAAAAAAAAATCCTTTGCTTTAAGATTTTCACTCCATCTTTTACTGCCAATAACACAATTTCGATTGAACAAAATAATTGTGTATTTGTTTTTCAAATATACTTTGGAAAACTACATTAGCAGCAATATTTGCAAATACTACTTCAATCACCTCCCAAAACAAGACATTTCTTCATTAGTGAAAACAAAGTAGCTGGCTGCCTGATGTAAAACCAGAGAGTCCGGAACCTCTGGACTCTGCCTACAGTAACACTGCAATGGCTACTACAGAACTGTGGCCACTGAACCAGGGCTGGGGTTTCCCTGCAGCCATAAGCCCAATGGCTGAGCAGGGAGAAGGCAGGTGGGGCTCCAGAAACCCTCAGCCTTTTCTCCGTTTCAGTAAAACCCAACCACGTTTGTGACAGTTGTATTTCACAGGCTCAGCAACCAATACATGACTGAAACATTTTCTGACCAATCATACACTATTTTTCCTAATGAGACAACTGTAGTTCATCAGATACAATCACACATTTCCAGATGTGGAAATAAGATGAATCTGCATTTAGATTTCATAAGGCCTCTAGGAAGGGTAGAAACAAACTATCCAAACAATAACACCAAACAAACCTTTGGAAAGTGACTTAGGAATTAAATCAGTGATTTAGGCCAGCTGTTACGTATTGCACATTGTTCACTCTGGATACGTGTTACATTTCTAGACCAAGGAAGATAACTTTTTATGGAGAGGCATGTCTTGAATGTAAACTATTCTTGCACTTAACCCACTGCTGAATCAAATTTACACAGGCAAACCACAGCATGCTATATACACGTTATATACATTATATATTAAAAGCCTATAATATATTGACAACTTATAGTATGTATTATATGTTACATATATAACACACATATAAGCAAACTGCCGTGGGAATAAGTGAGCAAAAATTGCTTGAGCTACTGAAAGAAAATATGGTAAAGGTACATGACTTCTGGCTGAAGGATCATGATCCAACAGTAAATGTCAGTACAGCTTTTCCCTGTCAGCATGAAAGAGCTTATTAGTGGCCCTGTGAGCTAAATATAACTATCTATAATACCTTGTAACATTCTCTGAAGTATGACCAAATATTCCTTTTAATAATATTCACTCTCTTCACAACAATACAATAATAATTATCTGGGCAATGTGGATGCAAAACTTTTCCATTTAAAAGATTTCTAATCTGCTTTGCCTAAGCAGAGACACGGAAACGAGAGCAGTGGTGAATCAGCTAATGTACTCAATGATCTACATTTAAAACAAGAAATACCACCATTCTATCGTCACATCTCACTGAAGTTTGATTTGTGTTGCCTATGGAAATTGAGCTATACCACTTTGAAGAGGACAGAGAAGACAGAGGAGACACAGAGTGGTTTTGTTAAAAGGTCACTGCTTTCCTATGAAGGTCACTTCTGGGAAATGTGTTAATAAAACCCGTTACATGCATCCCAGTGTACTTCCATCAGCTAAAGACTGAAAGATTTAGAGGAAAAATTCAGTCCAGAAATATGTTGTCTGATATATTGAAAAACACGTGTTTGTCAGTCATTGACTTCAGTAGAAGTAATCTCCAAGCAAAGTATTTTGCATAAGCAATGCTGGTTCCAGAAGTCTTTCTATTTTGAAAGCAAATAGTACAAAGCATCAAAAGTAACTGCTCAATAATAGCTATTGCTCTTTCTTCCATTGCTGCTAGCAGGAATACTGCCATTGATTAAACTCTTCAGTTTTGTACAATTTTAGGCAGCGAATGAATTATAGTATTTTTCTAAGTCAAAGACAAGGCTTTGTTCAGGGGCAGCAGAAATATCACAGCAAGGCCGGGCCATTTATCTGGAGCAAGTGAGATATCCTGATATACTTTTGTGAGCAGGGATATTCACTTTAAACAGCTTAAATCAGATCTCACTTACTCATTTCTACTCAGTCTTTAAGGAAAATCCCAGCAAGTATCACTGGGGTTTACAACTAAGACAAACGAAAAGGAATAAGATTGAGCTCACTGTTGGCATTTCTATATATTCATTCACTTTCATTTTTTAAAACATAATAAAATGTGATAAAAATGGCTAATAAACATTCAGAAGGTTGCTTAAATTGTGTTAGAACTGAGCAGTTATTCCTCTCCAGTCATGGACTCTACATTGCCCTTGTTAAACCTCATCAGGTTCTCTCCACCCAACTCTCCAGCCTGTCCAGGTCTCTCAATGGCAGCACAGCCTTCTGGCGTGTCAGCCCCTCCTCCCAGCCTTGTAACATCAGCAAACTTGCTGAGGGTACATTCTATCCCTTCATCCATGCTGTGCTGAAGATACTGAACAAGATCGGACCCAGTACCTACTGCTAGGGAACACCAGTAGCAGCAGGCCTCCAACTAGACACCGTGCCACTGGTCACAACCCTCTGAGCTCTATCAGTCAGCCAGTTCTCAATCCACCTCAATGTCCACCCATCTGTCCCGCACTTCCTAAGCTTACCTACGAGAAAGTTAAGGGAGATAGTGTCAAATGTCTTGGTTAAATTAAGGAACACTACATCCACTGCTCTCTTCTAGTCTACGCAGCCAGTCATGACACCATGGAAGGCTACCAGACTGGTCAAGCATGACTTCTCCTTGGTGAATCCATGTTCACTACTCTCGATTAACTTTTTCTTTTTTTCTTTTTTTAATTATTAGAAAAGTTGCCCTCCTCTGAGAAACAATCTGCTCCTAAAATGTATTAAAATGTATGACTTGTAAAACACGAAAGGTGTATGTCATACTGTACAGGGAAGCATGAGAAAACGGTTGTGGCAGAGGAGGCTGTGATTTAGTCATTAAACAGAATACTGAAAGCATGCCATATGAACAGAAACAGAAGGAAGAGATACATTTCTTCAGTAAAGGGCCAAGAAACTAGACCAAGTTTTGGACTGGCTTTCACTGAATTCCCCTTTCAGACCTCACTTTCTTGCACATCTTACAGACCCCTGAACACAGCAGAAACAGGCCCTGATTCACATTGCTCCATGACTGCAGGGGGTTAGACCCAACACAATGGTAAAATGTATGTGGAGTAGATACAGATGAGGGAGATGCAATGATTGCTTGTGTATTTTACCAGTAGGCATTTGTGTCCAGCTCTTTTATGGCAGGGAAGCAGAGTAAAGTAGCCAAACCTCAAGGATTCTGCAGCATCTGCAGTATGGCACTGTTGGTGATAAATGTGGATTGCTTTTGATTGCTGCACTGTTCCTTACGAGCTAGCTTTCCATTTTGGAAAGCCATTTGGGGGCTAAATGAAAATGTGGCAAACAAGGTTAAGAGCATTCAACTTCAGACCAAAATCCCCATCTCCACACCATCTGAATTAGAGCTTTTTCCAAGCTAATAAAATTTACCCATTCATTTTATTCTGGACTTGACAGAATGTTAGGGAAGTTAGAAGATGAAGTAAAGGGAGAAGAGTAAAGAAAAGGAGAATAACACCTGTCTTTGCAGCTGGTCAACATTCAGATCTCTAATATGCTGCCTGCTGGGAAGCAGAGATGGTCTCATGTTACACTGATCCTTCAGCAAAGGATGGAGTTTGCAGAAAGGAATCCTGCAACTAGAAGATGTGAGGCTTGGGCTTCAGCCAAAAAAAATGGAGACCAACATTAAATGAAAAGTTCCATAAGTTCAAATGCATTCAATCACTGAATACACACAGCTTTGTGGTTTGAAAGAATTTAAAAAGAACTTTAAATCATCATTGGAGAGTTACCAGTTGTTTCTAATTTTGAAGAACAATCACTACTTCACCCTTAACTACTACCAAATGCTTCCTAGAGTGACCATAGTCACTCATAAACATGCCGAGTATCTTCATTTAGGAACAACAGACTGGGTCTGATAAGAGCTGATGTGAAGCTCAGAAAATTGCTTTAGTGCCTGAAGCAAAATTTCATCTTTCATAGACTATATCTACCTTCATAAGTGTCACCCATTTTGCTTTAAGTCACATTCTTAGAAGCTCATTGACTACAATTGGAAAGTCATTGAAAAAGAGTATCACCAAAAGGTTAGCAGATAAATACATGTAATGGTATTACCATACACATTTAGAGAGTATAACGTTAAGAACAGCAAAGAAAGGTTGCTACAGAAGGCAATAACATAGAAGGCAAAATAGAATTTGAGCTGAAAATCCTGAAACAGTGAACTTGCATAGCTCTGTCTCTGAAACAGAACAGTGAAACAGCAAGGACAGGGCTCCACGGTATCTCACAAAAATTACCAAAACACTACAAAACCAGGGAATAAAATCACAGAACACAAAATTTTACAATGGCATGTAATGATAGGACAAGGGGTAATGGTTATAAACTGGAAGAGGGTAGATTTAGACTAGATATAAGGAAGAAATTCTTCACTGTGACACACTGGAACAGATTGTCCAGAGAGGTTGTGGATGCCCCCTCCCTGGAAGTATTTAGGGCCAGGCTGGATGGGGCTTTGAGCAGCTTGGTCTAGCGGGAGGTGTCCTTGCCCATAGCAGGGGGGTTGGAGCAAGATGATCTCTAAGGTCCCTTCCAAAACAAATCATTCTGATTCTATGAAATGTCATTTTTGGGGTCATATTCTCAATAGCTCCAATTGCTAAAAGAAGTAAAAGGATGCAGCAGTTAATGATTCTCCACAAGGCACTTACAGGTCATAACCTGCATTTTCAGAAGCAATCTTGACTTTGGTAGGAAATCAAAGAACAAAGAACGTTCCCTGATGAAGAGGACTTCCCAAAGCTGAGTGGGGGACCTGTCACAGAACACGGTTGAGAAGGTGGAATGGCAATTTCAGAGTTTCTGGAACATGACACCTAATAAAATGTCTAAGAAATAGTTAAAGACCTGATGTTTGCAACACCAGCTGTTGGAAGATGTCATCTGATGTGCTGGAGTTTGAAAGATGAGTGAATGTTCAAAGGCAATATACAAAACCAGTTAATACTAGGACATTCAGGTGAGGGACAGAGTTTACATTAACACAGCTATTTGCTTTTTTGGGTTTCTTATTTTTTGACAGACAGTAATGAACTCTTGGAGAAAAAAAATCAAACTATTCCTCCGGCTTTTTTTCCGGGTTCATTATTAGAGATTTAATGACCTAACATTCCTTTAATCTCTAATTTTATGATTCTATTAAAAAATGATAAATAAAAAATTTCCTCTATATACACGGGGGGGAAAAATCACCAAAATATTAGAAAAGGTTCCAGGTTTTCAGTCAGTTGAAGCCTTCCTAATTGGCTGGCATGTTTTTCAGCACTTATTACAGTGAATGCTGCCATCTGTTTCTTACTTCAAAAGAAGTAGTCAAAATGATAACCAAGCTAACAGAGAAGGAAGTCTTATCATGCATGCAGAATATTTTCAAAAGCAGAGTATCCACTAACTCCCTGTGGATAGAATATCTTCAGTCTTGACATGATAATTACCAGTAGAAAAACTGCAACAGGCAAAAATTCAGCCAGCTTCCACTTGTGATAATGGGGCACGTACAGATGAGATCATTTTGACTTCAAGTTTTCCATTACTCTTTAAGTTTTACATTGTAAGTATCCCAGTAAGGGTGCTTCCTTGTAATGAGCCAGGCTGTGCACTGTCCATCCCTTAGATCAAAGGTTGTAGATTGAAGCAGTGCATTGATACTGAAAAGTCTGCCAGTGTAAAACATTGTCCTCAATAGCACAAAGAGAAGTTTCATAAACAACAGGACAATGAAAGAAAATATTTATTCCATGTTAGGGTAAAGAAAAAGACACATAAAAGACAATATGCTTTCACTTGTAGCAGACAGCTTATGTATCACAAACAATGCCATCATCATTTCTGATTTCACAACTAATCAAACACGCACCACTGGCTTTTTTCTTATTGTTAGGCATCACAGTGAAGCACTGATATTCTAGCACTTTAGCATTTAATTCTACCAAATGCTGCTTACCTGGCGATTACAAAATTGGTGATTGCAAAACAACTCATGTCAAAGACCACATACCCACACGTTAATGTAGGGGATTCACGTGTAAACTCGAGTGCTTCCAGACCATTCCGTGGATTACAGATCATTGCGGGTATATCACAAAGGCAAAATCCTGTGCCAACACAAGTAAGAAAAGCCATAATCTGAAAAGTTGTGGAAAAAAAAGTACAGCACATAGGATGTGCAATAAAACATGGTAGCTGCTATAGGCAAGAAGTGATCATAGCAGGAGTATGTGGGGGAGGATTTCCCTCGCTCAGAGCCTGTTATGCATCTTTTCACCCTAGCAGTGCAGAGGGCTATAGTGAGATTCACAGCTTCTCCCTATCCCATTTTCTTTCCACCTGATCTTAGGAATCCAAATCTGGATTTGAACTGGCTTCATAGATTTCTATGAGACTGAGAGAAATAAGAACTCTCTGCATCTCATGGCAGAAAACGACAGATGCTGTTGCTACGGGGAACAAAAATTATTTGCAACAAAACTGGTTTTGCAGCGTTCCAGTTTTTTGTTGTACTTCACAAGAGACTTTATTAATTCACCTTTATGCTTTGCATTTTGCTTCATGTCAGTGACTATACGATAGCTTTTCCCGGTTTTATAGTTGCCCAAATAACAGAAGCACTGAGAGACACTGGCCAGGACTGAGATATACCAACAGTAATTCCTGTCACTTCTCACAGACCACAGAAAGATAGGCAACGTTAGAAGGAACAGGAGGCTGTCGTGTTTTCACTACAGAATGGCTGGGCTCCAGAAGTACTTGCTCAGGGTTAAATGCAACAAGTGGGAAGAAAAAGAACAGAAACTAACTTGGGAAAAAATAACAAAGAAACAAAAGACCCAAGAGGTGACTAACAGGTCATTCATGAACGTTTAGTATTAGAACCTTCAAACCACAAATGGTAAAGAAGAAAGGGTGTACAAGCCTCAGACCAGAAAAATAATTGTGTCTTGACAATGTCACAGCTCAGCTTACCAACAGGACTGAAGATAATAGTTTGTTTTACATCCACTTTCTCATGAAAAAAAGATAGACACACAGTGTGGGAAACAAGGGAATGACCATGAGCTCCAGGCTCTTGCTACCTTAAAAGGGAAACCTGAGAAAGTGCAAGAACGGCAGCACTTAAATTGCACAGGCAGAGGAGGTGTCTGTGCTATCACACCGGAGTGCATGGCTGTAGCCAAGGATTCTGCACAGTTCTGACAGGCAGACTTCTGGAAATGCAGATAAATTCAGAGGAGATATTTGAACCTGTAAACAGGATATAAAAAAGCATGGGAATTCAATCATCTCCTCCATGAGCTACAGTCACTACCCTGTATGTTCTATCTGCCATAGGGAACTATGAAATTGGATGCCTAATCTGAGTTCACAATTGACTACTTATAAAATGTACTTTAAAGAAAACAATAGTTCTTAAGCTAAATATAAATGAATAAATAAAAAAAACCCTATAGTTTTAATGAGGATATTTCTTGCTCACAAAAGTGTCATCATTCAACTGGTGAGAGAATACTTAGCATCTCCGTTGATTAATAGATGAACTGTAAGTCAGTTACTGGAATGTAAATCCACTTGTCACAAATATGTACCTACTGTGAGACTAGAACTGAGTTCTGATAAAGCAATTGGAAAACGATCTGTTTATATGCAATAATAAATTTCTGTGCTGTGTTGCATTTAACATTCAATGGACGCGTACCACAGAACACCTTGCTCTCTGTACAAGAGCCACTGAAGAAACTAGTTGGACATAGACTCTGTAACTTCTCATGGAAGGGAATAAATGCCATTTACAACACGTACACCATGTAACAAGCACAACTCTGAAATCAGTGCTGACAAATACATTTGCTGACAAATTCAGCTCTTTTTCCAATTACCAGCTGTTTCCAAACAGACTACTGTGGAGATTTTTTTTTTATTGTAATTGTGCAATAGACAATTGAATTGCCTGAGCCAAAGCCCCAGATTCTCATCAGCTTCACTTGGGCTATGGGAAAGGGCTGTAGATGAACAAACTTTACCCAAAGAATTTGTGAAATATTACTTGGACTGTTTCACACTTGTTATTTATGTTGTTACTAGTCATTCAAGTAATATGTATGTTGTTGTTTCTAGCCTAAATATATGGAATTTTTAATTGTGGCATTAATTCTACATCTTCCTGAGGAAGGGAAGAGGAGAGGGTGTTGCTGGTCGCTTCCCTGGGAACTGAGAACAGGATGCAAGGGAATTGCACAAAGCTGTGCCAGGTGATGTTCAGACTGGACATGAGGAAAATTTCTTTACCGTGAGGGTAGCCAAACACTGGAACAAGCTTCCTGGGAGGCAGTTGGTTCCTCACGCCCGCCAGTGTTCAAGAGGCATTTGGACAACGCCCTCAATAGCGTGCTTTAATTTTTTGTTAGCCCTGAAGTGGTCATGCAGCTGTACTCAATGATTTTTGAAGATCTCTTCCAACAGAACTGTTCTATATTTTACGTTAATAATTTAAGAGAAAAATTTAAAATATGAATAAATAACCATATTCACATAGGAATATAAAAAAAGTGTAAAAACAATCATCATCTCAATATTTATGGAAGTATAAATAACCATAAGTGGCTGATACCAAAAGGTTGTATCTAGTCTGCAATGTTCAGAATCCGTAATGTTTCCAAGTGCAGACTGAGGCCACTCAAGAAGTTGCTGTATGAAGCATTAAGAAGCAAAAGAAGTCATGGAACAGACTGCAGTGTAAGCTGATGCAGTGAATGTTGAAACCACCAATGCATCTGTCCTTCCCATGAACAGAGAGGAAATTAAACTCTGAGATTAAACATACAAGTGTTTCATTTTTCAGGATCTGGAATTGTATTATCTGCTTTTACAGGAGGAAGTAGTTCTCTTTATAATTCAAACCTACTATGTGGTCTGTTGCGGTTAACAATAGCAATAACATAACTGTGCCAAAATACTGTAGAAAAAAAATCCTTCAGAGGATTTACCGTTTAATAGTGAGATTATGATACATTTACCTCTGCAGAATAACATCCTCTTTTCCTAATCCAACTGGCTTCTAATAGATTTGTTTCAGGACTCATGGGACATACCAGATACAGAAGGATAACATAATCTAATCCTTAGCTTCTTCTAAATGGCTTAAGCAATATGCTGCTTACCTCTCTCATTTAAGCACACCAGAAACTTTCTCCTTGATATTTGGGCACTTTTTGAAATATTTCTAATCTTTCCTGTTTACAGAGTATTTTTTCTGTATCTTTCCTTTCATCTGCCAAATACTTGGCTAAGAACAGATTTGCATTCTCACGCTATCACGGAGCAATAAGTTTTCTTTAATGGGGCACTGTACAGTACAATATAAACTACAACACGTATGCTGCCGAATTACCATCTACCTTTTCAAGAAACACCTCCTGCAAAGTATTTCAATGACCCAGAATTCCTGAGTGATTGAGGCTTTGAACAACCACGAGACACCTTGCAGCGCATCACAAAGATATGTTTTCCGTCTTATGATTCCTATGCTTATTTTCCAAGTATAGAATTACAACCTTCATTACAAGGAGCATACAAACAAAATAAAACCAGTTTTGTTTAACACAATAAATTTGATCTATAGATGGATTTACATTCATTTGTTCCTTCTTAACACTATCTTGGTAGCAGCAAACAAAGAACTTGAAAAAAATAACATTGGTTCCAGTGTTCAATGTGACACATATAAACATTTTTATAAACTATGCTGGAAATTCAAGGAAAAGGGAACTGGCAAATAACTATGGGTATGATGGGCTGAGCCAAGAATGTGATTTTGGACTGCTTCCATTGCGGTTTCTCTTCAGAGTAATTTGTATGATTTGGAAAGCTAGCAATATAGCTCTGTGTAGGGATGGGTTATTCAAGGTAACCTCTATGTTTAAAGGATGGGGTGTTTTTATAGCCATGGACCAAAAAGGAGGTCACATGATACAGCTACCTAGAGCTTAGAGGGAGACAGAGAATCCACTGTTTTTAATGTCTCACATTATCTTGTACAGTACAGAGACATGTATTTTACTGTTCTTAAAATACACAGCTATTAACGTGCTAATGACACAGCAAGCAAAACAGAAAAGCCTAATAAAATACCCCTTCAGCAGAAATACTAACTTTTCATATTCTTTAAGGCTAGTGTTCACATTGAATGCCTCAGGAAATGCAGTGAAGTAGAACTCTAACCCCAAACAACATAGTTAGAAATGATATAGTGGTGTAAAGGATACTTAAAGGAACGATTGAACAATACAAATGAAAAAAGGCTATAAATGAAGTAAAAACTCTTTTCCCATCCCCATTCCCCTCACAGAAGTCCTAGATAGGAGAAGCACAGCATGTTGGAGGCTGGTTGCCCATCACACTATATCACCAAGAAGATATGGGTCTAGTGCTGTACCCATAGGACAGTACCAGCAGGCTGCTGTACTACAGAGCCCGTCCCTGCGATACCATGAGTAACTCAGACACACATGGAGTTCAGGGTTAGAGCATGCATGCACAGACACACAGCTGGGGGTCACCAAGCCCTTTCTCTACATCTAGCAAAGGGATGTCAGCCTTGGGCTATGCCTTGGTCAAGCACAGGCTTGAATACTACCATGACATCCCATACATGTGATAGTGCTGCAGCATGGGGGCTGCTTTGGCTATAGATACTGCTGACCATCAGGGAATTTTCCCCTCAGCCTCTTTTCATCTCTCATACACACACTATTTCTTAACGTTTTTCTTATTTCAAACTTTCTTTAGTGAGGCACTTTAAGTTCGGTAATTTCCTAGATACATTTTGTTTATGTTCTACACAGATGCTTAGTTATCTCCAAGATTGCCTCTCCTTTTTATCATCTCCATCCAACAAGAAGTGAGCAGGTTCTGGTCTTGACTAGGACGAACAGTTACATTGATAGGATTCTTTCACTACCAGATACTGCCTAATCCATGTTAAAGGTCTTCTGAACAGAAGATGGTCTGATTTTTTCATGGGGTGTTAAAGTCTACTACGGAGAAAAGGACTTATGATGCTCAAGGGAATGTTCATTGCACTACAACGTTCAAGGCAATGGACTTTTCTTGAAGATTTTAATATGTACTTGTACTGGATTGCTTAACTAGTATTTAAAACTGTAGAGCTTCCTCTGGAACACAACTTCAGTTTCCTCTTCAATAAATTATTGAAAGCGCTTTCTACAGCAAAAGAAAGAGTTGTGCTAATACAAAAGTCAGCTGAGAAAAATTTTTTGCTGGTGAAATGTCTTTTACATGTCTAAGATATGTAAAAGTAACGATGCTAGACAGGCAGACCAGAACGTGCTGTGCCAGGCACAGCAGCCTCCTTTACCCCTCTTGCTGCGTGACAATGCCACGCAATCACAACTCAACACAGAAGACAGAACAAAGTCCTTGTAATCCCTCCAGAAAGCTCTTAATATCATCTGTGACAAGGGAAAATGAGATTTGTGGATAATCTCAGCCCAGTTTAGCTCCATATGCTCACAAGGAAAACGTGACTGCAACCTGCCACATCTTACACACACAAAGGACCTCTTCTCTTTTGCTCCTTTCTGGAATCATGTAGCTCTGGCAAGAAGAAACATAGGGACAGTACCTTGTCCACTAGACTTTTATTTCTGGTTCTTGCACTTGTAAAAGCCAGATTTTCTCCATGACTGATCCCACTGGTGGGCTGTGCAGAGGTGTGCTAATAAATGAGAAAAAAACAGTCCTGTTGTGATTAGAAACCTTCCATATGTCAAAATGTAGCAACATGTCTGCACCTTGGCTGTTTGCCCTAGAGGTTTATGCCAGTGGTTATCACAAGCCTTTCATTTCCAAAGCTGGCACAGCACTGTTCAGAATATAAGCCAAACTATCTAGAAACAGGCTAGATCTTGCAACCTGTGAAGCCACACAGCACTAAGGGGAGGCTGTGCTACCTTATCTTCATTTTTTTTCCTCCCTGAACTCAATAAACAACAAAGAAAAAGCACAGTGTCAAGTCCAAATGGGAAAGACGATTCAGTAGTCAAGCTCTGATCTGTTCACTGGAAGCTCTGGTTTTTAAGAAAAGTTTCCCTGTTCTTACATAACCTTCAACACTGCTGCAGCAGGCTGAGTGAAAGAACAAGATTAACAGATACAAGATATTTTTACTGCTTCACCCAAAGATTCACAGAATTTTCTGGGAATTTTAGCACTTGTTCAAAACAATGTGTGATTCTTCATGTAGCTATCAGCGCTAGGAGAGAGTCAAACACAGCATCCAAGTGATTTGTACTGGACAATTTCACATAATTAACATCCTTCTTCAAACTAATAAATTTGCTAAATTGTTTTTTGATAGCAACCAGAGTGCTGTTATTAAGTATCTCTGCAAAATAACAGGGTTATCAAAGTGGAACTCATTAAGCTGCCATTCCTACTGATGGTTGTGTATGTTACCACCAACTTAGCCATGACAAATGGCTTCTGAATTCACTTACAGGAAACGTATTTGCATCAATTAGCACAGCTTATATGCTCAAGGAACAAGATCAGTGAACCATAATAAATATGGCCAATATCTGGCCCAAAATATGATATCCATTTATCTAAACGGAATATTTAGGTGTCATTTTATTGCATCTCTTCCTGTTTCCCTCCTTTTACTAAACATATATAAAAAGGATACTACTGTAAACAGGAGTATGTATCATTTTAAATTAACTTACTCATTAAAACACTGTTAAAAATTGTTCCTTTAATACGATTTGCTAGCCTCACTAACATGAAGGATCCACTATCCAAGCAAGTGTTCCAAACAACCGCTGCGTTCAGCTCACAAGAAGTCCATTACAGATGGGAAAAGCAGTTGCATTTTCCCACAGTACTACATCTCTACTGAAGTAGAAGCTGAAGGGGTGATACCAGCCTCTCTCGAGTCAGATGGAGCTCCAGCTGTGCAGCACATGGCCCAGCCTGTGATAAAAATCCTTTTTCCTCTCTATAGCAACTGTAACAATGTCAGAGCTCTCTGTACACAGAAAATACCTACTTTTTTTTTAGTGCAATCTTTAAAGCCAAAGTGGTCACTGGTGAATGGTAAAAACCTAATAATTTCCATATTTATTAAGTAATCTATTGCTATTTATACCAGAAAACTTTGCACACACACACACACAAAAAAACCACTGAGAAATCCTGGTGTCTGCTGCTATCCTCTTTTGTTGTTCTTTATAGAAAATAACAGAAACTAATGAAAAAATGAAGAATCATTAAGATTGGAAAAGATCTCTAAGGTCATCTAGTCCAACCATCAATCCATCCCCACCGTGCCCACTAAACCACGTCCCTTAGTGCCACATCTCCATGTTTCTTGAAAGCCTCCAGGGATGGTGACTCTACCACTTCCCTGAGCAGCCTGCTGCAATGCATTAGCACTCTTTCTGAGAAGGAATTTTTCCTAATATCCAACCTGAACCTCCCCGGGCACAACTTAAGGCCATTACCTCTTGTCCTATCATTAGTTACCTGGTAAAAGAGGCCAACAGCCACCTCACCACAACCTCCCTTCAAGCAGTTGTAGAGAGTGATAAGGTCTCCCCTGAGACTCCTCTTCTCCAGACCAAACAATCCCAGCTCCCTCAGCTGCTCCTCATAAGACTTGTCCTCCAGATCCTTCATAACTTCTTTACCCTTCTCTGGACACGCTCCTGAACCTCAATGCCTTTCTTGTAGTGAGGGGCCTAAATCTGAACACAGCATTCAAGGTGCAGCCTCACTAGTGCCAAGTACAGCGGGACAATCACCTCCCCCGTCCTGCTGACTATGCTATTTCTGCTGCAGGCCAGGATGCCATCGGCCTTCTTGGTCGCACTGTTGGCTCATGTTCAGCTGAGCATCAACCAACAGCACCAGGTTGTTTTCCTCCGCACAGCCTTCCAGCCGCTCTGCCTCAAGCCTGTAGGGTTGCATGGGCTTGTTGTGAGCAAAGTGCAGGACCCAGCACTCGGTCTTGTTAAAGCTCATAGAACTGGTCTCCACGCATCGATCTAGCCTGTCCAGATTTCTCTGTAAGGCCTTCCTATCCTCAGGCAGATCAACACTTCCTCCCAACTTGTTGTTATCTGCAAACTTACTGGAGGTTCACTCAATTCTCCGCAGATCATCATCAATAAAGATATTATTAGGACAAGAGGTAATGGCTATAAACTGGAAGAGGGTAGATTTAGTCTAGATAAAAGGAAGGCTTCACTGTGAGGGTGGTGACACACTGGAACGGGTTGCCCAGGGAAGTTGTGGATGCCCCCTCCCTGGAAGTGCTCAAGGCCAGGCTGGATGGGGCTTTGAGCAACCTGGTCTAGTGGGAGGTGTCCTTGCTCATAGCAGGGGGGTTGGAACAAGATGATCTCTAAGGTCCCTTCCAACCTGAACCATTCTATGATTCTATGATTAAACAGGGTCAGCCGCTATACCAATCCCTAGGGAACATTACTCGTGACCGATCACCAGCTGGATTTAACTCCATTCACCACTACCACACTCTCCAGACCTGGCCATCCAGACAATGCTTTACCCAGAGAAAAGTGTACCAGTCAAAGCCATGGGCTGCCAGTTTCTCTGAGAAAATACTGCTGAAAAGATTATATTTCCTACTTTATTACTGGAACAATACAGAGGAACAATTCTAAAAAGAGGATAAATAAAATTCATCTTCTGTTTATCCTTTTTTTTTTTCTTCTTACTGTCACTTTTTCCAGGATTACTTGATTTAAACAAAGAGAAGCAAAGATTGCTTTATAGAGGAAAGAGAAAACGGAAAGGATGGGGGAGAAAAAACAAAGAAAGGAAAAGTTATACACATTTTTATCTGTTTCTAGTCAAAGTATTTTTTTTTTAGCACTTCATAATAATCTCTCCAGTCTATTCTAGCTTCAGCCTACATCTAATTTCCATTAACATTAATAAGAATGTGTGCTCACATCAAAAGAATACACTTCACATTGTCAAGTCTCAAAACTGGACAACAGATTTAACTGAAGAGAACTTGGAAAGGCACAGAGACAAATGAAGCAGCTCATAACAAGTCTATAAAGGATAAGAAAACACTTCTCTTAGCATACCTGAAGAGATTCCATTCCTGCAGTAGAAGGCTTAAATAAACCATACCAATGAACAAAATAGGACTATAAAAGCTTTATAGAAGGAGTAAGCAGTAAAACTGCATATAAAATTATTGTATTAAAAAGTAAGCAACTGAAACTAGCACAAAAAGTTTTTACATATTGACAGGATAACTTACTCTTATGAAGAACAGCAGGGAATGAAGATGTTGCAATTATCACAAGGAACTAGGCAGTCAGAACTTCAACTCTTACGCTCTCTTACATTTTTTGGTTTTCAATTTTGTCTTCTCTATTACAGCAGTAAATTTCTCACATGTATATCAACATAAATTAATATTTCCAAAAATATTTAGGTCCATGGAAAGATCAAGAAAATACAGATATTAATGAGCAGAAAACTACACTTGATCAGATGCATAGCATCTCTCTATAGCATGGCTTTTTCCACGAAAAACATCTTGTTAGTTCATAGGACAATCAGTCTCAGTGGAGCTATGGCAACTGAAACTAACTGAGGATCTGTTCTTCAGATTTTGAAGAGGTTATCACACAGACTTTCCTTACAGTTCAGGCCTACTTGATTTCTAGCTATGTTTAACTGATGCTCTGAAGGAGTTTCAGAAACAGTAAATATTCTAAGAAAACAGAGCATGGAGCTGAACTATTTGTTTTCAATTTTTTTAGTTAAGCTATGAACCTTGCCTCAGATCACAGCGAACTTTTAACGTTCCTAATACATACAGATGTCACCAAATAATCTGTTTCTGAATATTGTCAGTCAGGATGCTTTGAGACATTTAACTACAGGACAAGGTTGCAGAATTGACAAAGATCTTGATACATCTAATGTGGAGAGTTTTAGTAGCATTTACAGGTTCATGCTACATTTGATTGAATCAGCTGTTTCCTCTAATTACATTTTCATAAAGATTAAAACTAGGAACTAGAAACTGAGTTCACATCAGCCAAGACTTCTAAATTTTCACAAAGGTTTCCCTAATTAACCATGCTAAAGAGTTACATCAAACTTTCCTTAACTGAAACACCATCTCATTGCCCTTCTGCCATTCCCTCCTAAAACAGAAATATTTCAAAGGCAGCAGTGGTTCCAAACATCATGTAGAGCTACAGATTGCATTTTCCTGATTACAAGCTGTACACAAGATTTACACTTTTATTCCAAGGCAAAGTTTTTGCAAAAGGCCTATATGCACGCTGCACTTTAACCTTTACCTGCAGGCGTGTCTTTTAGGGTGTAACAATGAGCCAAACCTAGCACGTTGGCTTAGTACTCTCAAGTACTAAGGAGGTACCTACGTCTTGGAGTAAGGCTAAAAATTCATCTCGAGTTTCAGAACCAAATACTTTCTCCGCATCTATTACCTCATTCTGAAAGCACCTAACTTTCCTGTGAACACAAGTTTTTACAAGTTATTGCTTTTATCCATGATCCAAGCTACGCAAGTTTCAGCATGGCTATAGTTACGCTTCTTTTTCATTTATTAGACACATCATTCAGAAATCTGGCCTTTCCCAGGCTATCACTACCTTCGACCTAATAGTTTACCTAACGTGACTCAAGTAGTAAGCTGTCCTGAAAGGTCAAACTGTCATCTTCCCCCTTCCTACAGACACATCACGAGAAGGCTCGGCTCACATAACCCCCAGATATCCCCAGGCAGGGTGCTTTTGAGTCTTCCTACTAAACCTTGGTTGCTCCTAGTGTTTAATCTATCTTTCACTTGAATTATTAATCACAATACAAAACTTGTTATAAAGCATTTTAGCTGCTGTCTACTCAGTATAAGTAGAGGACTGCAATGACAGAGAACTCAACCCGATTTTAGCAGTATGCAGATGATACTCCAAGGAAACAATGACAACAGCCTTCTAACAGCAAGTCCTGCTTCAATGAAATGACAATATCAGGACAGAATATGTTAACTTCTGTCAAAATCTGGAGAGGAAGTATTCAAAGATGTTATCACTATATATTGGTAACATTTCATTTCAATTGTAACTTCCTCCTCCATTTTGTTACAAACCAAACTTTTTACACCCATTTAGAATGAAACTAGGTTTTGAAGGTTTCACATTTCTACCAGCTACAAAGTCACTGACTTGACTAGCCCCTTGTTACAGGACTGGCACACAGGGAAACCACTCCATGGACTTAGACGGGCTTCCAATGAGATTTGTTTTCTAGAAGATTTCCTCCTTGCACAAATACCTAATTTTCTCCTAATCTGAGTTAACAGGTGTAGCTGATAACAGAAGTCTAAATGCATGTTAATAGATTCAATGAAGAATACAACAGCTGTATGCAAAAAGATCTACCTCAATCACCCATTGCAATACAGAAATAAGCTGAAGATGCTCTCGTGTTATTATCACAGTGAAAAGTCATAGCACAACCAGAAAACACTAAGTTTTTTGTTAAATTATTAAGCAACAGTTCAGTAATAGAAGTTGTGACAGATAGAGCCATTCAAGCAAATTCATCACTATAACAGTGCAGAGTCCTTACGTGCCATATAAGGTTGGCACATTTTCTCAACGCAGAATTGCAGACACAAGTAAATCCATAAGAGCTCCTAAGATTCTAGATGCAGGAAAAATCAGAAAATAAACTCCACACAACGGCTCGAGAAACATCAACAATTCTTGTTGCTATGGGTGCCCAGACAGAGCCTGTGCTGTATTCTGTATGCATGGGGCAAGCAAGGGGTCACAACTATGATTTGCACTATATGCTAAGGAGGTGAATGTGTTACATATGGTGTGCTCTCACATCAATTGCAAAAAGAAAAAACCCTTGTGACAATGAAGTTTGTTTCTGCCAGGAGGAATATGGGCATTTACAGTTACAAAGTATCCCTTAATTAGTTATGCACATGCTTTTGTAGGATTTGTGTTGAGAATGCCGCACTTGACCAGCCTGAATATCCCTCCTGCTGGCCATAAGGGTGTTGGGTTTTTGGTGGTTTCTTCTTCCAAGTCCATATACAGTTTGGAACTCTCTTGGGCTTAGTGCACACTAGAGCTCAAAGAAGAATATTCAGAGGAAAAAAAATCTGATCACCTTTAAGGCTTATTTTTCAGGCGCATCTATTCAGATGCATTGTTATAGAATACAACTATTCTGCAACAGCAAGGAATGAGAAATAGAAGTCACTAGCAGAATTTTAATTGACCTCTGAGGGTGATAGTATTAATCAGCTTTCATATTTTTCTCATTGACCTTTTTCTGCCAGTCACACTATTACTACCCCACTGCTGCTTCTAAATCTTCCTGCCTGCATCACTGAATAGGAGGAAAATTAGGTAGTTTAGAACAGGCCATGACCTCAAAATACATGAAAAACAAGTGCTGACTAATGTTGATTAATTTCCTCTGAGTCATGTTAACATCACTCTCCAGTCTGTGTCACTTCAGTTTACAGTGACATGCACTGACTGCAATCCCAATCTGATAAAAATACTCAAGGGTAAAGTCAGGGCTTCTGTAATAACAGCCTTACCTAAAGAAAACACAGTTTTCTGCCACTGGAAGAAGCTCTTTTATTCAGAATGAGAAATCCACATTTACTACCTCACAGCGAAGTGCTCAAGCCAGCAGCTTGTAGGTGAGGATAGGCAGAGACACGTGATGAAAGAGTCCATGCACTGAAAATGGCTCACATTAGAGAAAGAAAGATCAAGATCCCTGAGCTGGACAGAAGCAGTTCCAAGCAAGCAAAATGGAAAGCATCTAAAGAATATTAGAGGCATTAAAATCTAAGAATGATTATCTCTATTACTAAGAGAGCTTAGTGATCCCAGGATTATTTAACACATATTCCTCATAATCCCATCAGTATCATTAGACAGCAGAAACAAGTAAACGCCAAAGATATCCACAACACAGTATCATTTTCAAACTTTGGGGTTGTTGTTGTTAAGCACTAGCATCTATATTTAGTCACCAAAGTAAAAGATCTGTTAAATACAATTCATCTGCCAATCCCATTACATTTACCATGAAGTGATGCTGCTGCTGACCTCTGAAAATCAGATTACTTGGTTAGACTCGCATCTGTTGAATTAGCTGTGCAGATTTCAAAACGTTGCTCATCAGGTTCAGTCTTATTCCCATCGAGTTTCATGATAAATGGTTCAGAACCAATTAACTCCATGATCCTGAACAACTGGTGACATACCAGATCTTTCTAATCCTGTTATTTGATACAGGAAATCCTTACCAAAGCAAGGAATGCTACCACATAATGCAATGCATGGCTATACACCTCAGTTGCAGCTTGATATTTAGTTTATTAAACCTGAAAAGGCTTGCATTCAGTTCCAAAGCACATACAAACCAATCACACATTCATACAGGAACATTTATGTATAAGACTGTCTTACGCTAGAACCATTTTTCAAAAATTATCAGTCATGCATTGTTTTGCATTTAATGCAAAATAATTATAACATTTGGCAAAATGATAAAGTCATTGAGAACAGAACGTCCTGATCCCCATGTCTGTCAGTCTGTATGAGAAATCTCTACCTTGTTTTATGCAAACCAGCTGATAGTCTAGAGTTTATAGGATCTTCCCCTCAACACCTGAAACTGAAATTTCCATATTTCCTTTCAAGATCCACTTCTCCTCACACTCAAGAGTGACATTCAAAGCTTGTTGTGTTCATAGGCAAGTGTTCATATCTATTTATGAATATACACGTATATATAAATATATATGCATACGTATGAACATGAACACATACGAACCATCAGATAATACCATTTGAATAATACCATAAAATATTCATGGATACCAAAGTAAAGGATTAATCCAGAGAGACTAGTATTATTTTGGCAAATAGTATTCATGCAGAAAATACTTTTCAGATGCAAATTGAATTTTTTTCCAAATATAAGAAGGACATATCAGATAAAGCATTTATGCGTTTTCTTTCAAATGATCTTTCTTAAAAACAGTTTTTACATGGTGAAGTAATATGAAGACAGTATGAAATATTTAATTTCAGGACAAATTAAATGCCTCTCATCAACTGAAAACACTTCGGAGGCCAGAAAACAAATAAATGTATCCAGTATTTCCATAACATTCATATAAATATTGAAATTGATACGGTTTATAAATAGAAATAAATTTTCAAAATGTGACACCATATTATTCTGAGTCCATTGCCTTGATTTACAAATTGTATATTTACATTGGTGTTTTATCCAGACTGTACTCTTGTTCAGTTTCAATGAAACTTTCAGTGGAGTACTTGAAGAGCTAACTATTACGTAACACAAAAGGGAAAGAACCAAGTCTGAGCTTCAGAAAGTTATCTTTATAGCAAAATAAGACTAACAATTTATGATGGCCTAAAGTCTGAATCTGCTTGACCCTCTGACTGCCTATTATGACTTTACTCTGGTCTGCTATTGAGAAACATTACTCTTACCAGCTACTCATGAAGCTGAGCACACCCAATATTTAGCCCCAGAGCTGTTACTGCATCCACAAAAGCTGTAACCACGGAAAGGTATAAAACAGTACAAATCCACCCAAACCCTGCCTGCCAGTGCCACTTTCCAATACAAGGAGGTGAAAAACCCTGTTAGACTACGAGGGAAAGCAATAAGGCACAGCAATGGCTGCAATACCCTGGAAGAACACAGGGATTAGCTGGAGGCACAGGGTAGAGCACAGACAGCTGGGGGGTGTAAGACTTGTTTCCTTGTGCCTCTGAGAATGAGCATTTTATTTCACAGTATTCTGAAGGCAAGTTCCTGCCAATATAAAGTAAGAACAAAACATATAGATGGGCAATATTTTGGGAATACCTGGCTAAATTATAGTTTACATTCAGACAAATGCTTCTAGAAATGCCAGCCTCCATTCCTGTAAAAGAAATGTATCAATGGCAAAATAGAAAAAGGCACTGAAAGGATGGCATGCGGTAAAAAGGAGTTTGATGTAAAGACAATGCTGTCAGGACCGAAACGTGTTGTCTAGGAAAGAGCAGACTGAACTCCACTGTAGTATGTTGTGATACGCTAGTGTGAAGATCTCTGCAGAAGAACTCCAGACCCACGCAACACTGATTAATTTAAAAAGAAAAAATGAAAAGATTCTAAAAATAAAATCCGTAAAGAAATACTTGTAGGCATATTTCAGGGTTATCATACATTACAGGAAGAAATGTAGACTTGAAAGACAGAAATGCAAATGAAATTTCACCTCATCACTGCTAGAAAATTACCCAGTGAAGGTGAAACCCTGCCTGGGTGTTTCCAAGTCTGCCACCCACTCACCAAGTAAGTGGAGAGACTGAATCCTTCCCTCTGACTAGGTTCACAGCATGGGATGGGATTGCTGCTTCTCCAGTTCATCTCTGCGGTGGAATAAAAAAACCAAGGTTTCAATACCTGCCGTCTTTCTGTCCAGAATACTTTCTGATCCACATCCTGCTTATCCAAACCCCAATATTCTCACAACTGGTCTGATGCTTAGTTTGGCCAAGGCCTTCGAGAGGCAGAAGCTCCCCATCTGATGTCCTCTCTAGCCACATCCAATGCAGTTGTACTAGTTCCATCTTCCTGGAAACCACAGTTGTTGCGTCAGAAAGTGAATGTCATTGTAAAATCAAGGCTGTCCCATAAAATATCTCAATGCACGTACCATCATCTCTGGCACCATTAGATGGTTGCTTAAGTAGGACTTTGGGAGCAGCACTGTTCCCGAACATATCAATCTTACTTCATCCCAGGATAGCTCATTAGAGGTAAGAAATAAAATGATTTGGTCTTTCTGTGAAACAAGTTAATTCCATAAAAGTACTGCCTGTCTGGGAGTGAAGAGACCAAGCAAAACAAATAACATAGGTAGCCTGTAAGCTGGAGAGCCTGAGGGAAGCTGCTGAGTGTCATCTGACAAGGCCATGGGAGAGCTTGGGATCTGTAAACACATACCAAGAATGTTGGGAAACAATTGAACTGAATTCTGGGCACCCATAAAGTGCATGAAGTAATGGGAACTTTGGAAGGTTATCTAGCTAGGAATGGCAAACAGCAGCAAAACAGAGCTATGGCAACAGAGCCCAGGGGTGTGTGCTGGGGGCTCACCAGGAATGTCACACTGTAAGGACTCACACAGGCCAGCCGGGAAACAGCTTTGTCCAAAATGAATTATTGCTAACAGAGGGCTGGAGTCACGCTTCAGATTCTGCCAGTGAGATTCAGGCTTATAGTTTCACTCCTGTCTCTTAAGGCATGTCTACATTGCATATTTGGCTTGCAGCCTGAACTCAGGGGCTTTGGCCTGGCAAATCTCCTGAAGAATTGCTGTTGGTGTCCAAATTAGCACACAAACCAGCATGCCTCCCTGCCGAGAGGAGGCAACTGAGAGCCAAGGGGGGTAAGGAACAACGTCTTAACCCCCATTTTCAGCTGGCTGAGGAGTGTGAGCATATGAGTGCTCCTCCTCATCTTCAGTGCAAAACTAGTATGGGTTAGTCTGAACCTCTGTGGCTGAGTAAGAAAAAGAAAATGCTTTCCTTTAATCAGGTACAGCTGAAAGGTACTGAGGAGGTGATCTGTACCATCTCTAAGCTGCTGCTTGCTGCTTTTAATGTAAATTTCTGTTGACATGGCATCAAAGCATATGTGAGCACCTCAAGTCCAGGGAGGCTGGGTCATTTCTTCTCAGAAGAGAAAACTCAGTGTCACTGGCTAGGCTCAGGGCAATGACACTATTTACTCAACAGCGTGGATGGTTGGTAAACGGCGACATAAACATTGATTTAGGCCCAAGCCAAACACAGAGTGCAAACCAGGCCCGAGTAGGGCCCAATTTTCCAGTAATTTTACTCTGCCAAGAAAGCAGAAGAGCAATTAAAGAGGGATGAACTGACAGTGGAAAAGCACAGTCAAACAAAAGACGTCTGCAATCCACCATTACTGCCACAATAGAGGCAGTATTAAGCAGGCTTATAAATACTCCTCAAATCATGAAGATACTAGCTGGTCACAGATATTTAATTCATATCAGGGTATAGCACAGCTGAATTAGCATGGTTTCCATCTACAAACTGTTTAATTGGGTACAGTGCCCAGCAGCACAACTGCCCTCCTTACAGCCTTTCAAAATAAACTTCTTCAGACTGCATTTGCCTCACCTTTCAATTTTCTGTCAAACAAGTTATCAGGAAATAATAATCCAAATATTAAAAAAAAAAAAAAAACAAACAATAATTAAACATTGGAAATATATATACACAAAATAAACAACAAATAAACACAAAAATACAATGTTAAGAAAAGGAGTTAATAACTAACATGATCATTTGTATCTAGTAAAATGCATCCCATTTCAGGCAGTACAGATCTGTAACAAACTGCATTGGGTATTTACTGATAAAGAGCAACTCAGTGAGTAACAGTGAAGTAACAAAGCAATTTCAGAAAATCATGATGTTTGCACACAATGAACTGAAAATAGGCAAGAGTCAAAGAGCCACTGAGTAAGTTTGTTGTTTTTGTTGTTTTTCAAGAAATTATTCACTTGGCTCTATCTATGATAATTAATTATAAAATTAACAGGCATGTGACAATAGACTGATTAGTTTCTAATATGCCTACCTGAAATACAGTTAATTAAAGAAGGCAATTGTGATAACAAGTAGCTGAGCTGTACATGAAATTAGATCTTGTCATTTAATTATAAGAAATTGCATCCTCGCCAGTCTGTCCAACCAATATCCAGGCCAATCACTACACTGTAAAAAAAATAGCAGAGACAACACACTTGGGCTAAAAAAAAGGTACTGAGAACAAATTCTTTGTCAAGGAATACACTCTGAATCTACAACAAACCACACAAATCATCTTCAATGGCCCTGGAAACTGTTAAATAACAGCTACTATGGATCGATAACAATATTGGAAGAGAAATGCTAGCTGAGGCTAACAATTGTGTTTCTACCCACTATCCCCAATCAGAGCTTCAAGGAAGCGTGGTATTGGTGAGAAACTAGTGGCTGACAAAAATTAAAGCAGTTGTTATTAGTGATGTACGCACCTCAATCCTATTTAACTCATTAACATGAAACAAGTTACCATGATGGTCACTCTTACGAGAATTAAACCCTGTAAATACAATACCTTCATATAGGATGTTAGAAATAGTCTTGACTTTTCTTTAAGTGTTTACTCAATGAAATCTCTCTCCATGGATGAAGCAAAAGACAAAAATGAGAACAAGAAATGCCATGATGTCAGAACTAGTAAAATCAGGTGTCTGCAACTTGTTTCTGCAAACTCTGACAGAAGATTTGTTTGATGTTTGGGACATTTATAAAATGTTTCTTCCATACAGATGATAGTGCCAAAAAACATGAACTCAGCTCACAGCCTTTTGCATTACTGGAAAACTTACAGGACTTAATTACAGAATCTCCTTTGCATGCGCTCCTCTCTCTACAGAATTACTCCTGCTACTCCAATTTTTATAAAAACTTTTTCATGGGATCTCATCCCTGTGACAATGAAATTAACCACAAAGTACAATTGTGCAAGTCTTAGTTCCTTAGGAAAGTAGACTACAAAGAAACATTCAGATTCACCTACTTTCAAAACTGTCACTCCATTCACATTTCAGTGTTTTCATGTCTGCAAGTCTATGAGGTTTGAATATTCACCTAAAAATCTGGGTTTGGTGGTTCTGATCACATCACAGACTCAAAAGCTTCAAAAATTCATTAAATGGCAGTGAAAATACAGCATATGAAACAAAGCAAAGATTATAAATGGTAGCATGAAAAAAATATCCTACCGAAATATCCCAGTAGGATTTTGGATTGGTGCCATTCCTGTGCTGCAAATTCACAACAATCAGAGGGGTTTTTTTGCATATTATTTTTTTCTTCAAAGCTATCAACGCAATAGTTTTTCTTAGAGATTTGCTCATTTTGATGCTTCTTAAAAATGTATCTGCCTTTATACAAATGTTGGATATCTCAGTTTTGCTTACACATTTAGTGCTCAGATGATTTGCTCTGATGGTGTTGGTAATCTGCGAAATTGAAACGTGATATAAAACTCATGCAAAAGCAAATCACATATAAATCTGAAAACTGGAACCAAAGCAAAGGAAGATTACATGTCTATACCCACTTTACAGAAACAGAGAAAACGTTGGGAACCTTTACTATTTCATCAGTATTTGCACATACAAAGTGTAGGAGATAATTTATATTTCTACCTTACCATTTGCCCCAGCAGCATCTAGAGGACAAAGAGGATCCAAACCTAGAAAACAGTTGGGAATACTAAAGACCTTAAGATGTTTTACAGTAGTACTAGGTCAGTGGGTGCAAATAGCTACTGTATCCCAAATACATACAAAAAAGAAACGATTAGCACTCCTTCCTGTGCTTACAGAGTAAGGAGAATGGGGAATAAAATCTAACTAAATCAAAGAAACATCTATTAACAAAAGAAAACACTGAAAAAAATACAAAAAACTCAGAGTGGAACCTGTCACAAGGTGGCTTTCTAGAAAGCTGAGATCTTCAAAAATATACTGTGTCTTAAACAAAAATGCACTGACATAATACCTGCACATTTGTTTTTTTCAGGGTGTGATTTCCACTTCAGCCATCATTAAAATGAGAAACGGGTCATTTAGACACCGATCAATGGACGTGACACTAACAAAATAGTGCAGTCTGTTCTTTTTCTTTATTTTGACATTGTCTTGGGGCAAATATCTAAAGACAGCGTGCAGTCAATATTATCTGATGATGATGATCCTTTTTGATGAATGCATAAACTGAGGGATTTGGGTATTTCCATGTCAACTTTGAGTCTTTGAGTAGCAAAGAAAAGCACCATCAGGGATATCAATGGCAGATCAGCTTTCTTTACTTGCTTGTAGGAAGAAAGAGGGTTGGAGAGAGATAGACAAGTATGAAAAGTTGTCATACTCAATATGCGCATTTTTCAGCAATATAAATTGGTTTCTACCTAGTGTAAGTACAACACAGTTACAGGCTCTCTCATGTATGCAACTCGTAACTCCCATCCATTCCATGACCACAAAGGCAAAAATTAGAGATGTGCAACTTATATCCTCATCCTTGACTTGTTTATACTTAGATATAGCTTCAAGAACCAAACTGCTGGGGGCTTAAGAGAAAAAGTTTCATGGTATAGTTAATTGAAGCACACTCCCTGAAAACCCCATCATACCATGACCCAGAAAATGTGGCAGCAAAAACACAGCCTGCTGGCTTCATTGAACATGATGCTTAGATAAAGGTACATAAGTGTTTTCTACAAAAGAAGATCCAGGCTTTATTGAGAATTGAAATACGTGAAATATGAATGACCAGGAATAAGAAAGCACGTAGTCTTTGGTCTTTCAAGGTCTTTGATTTTACTTAGAGCTAATGGTTAGCAAATAAGCCAATTACAACACGCATGTAATGGTACAATGAGTCTGGGGTAGAGTGGGCAGGACTGCACATTCACAGCCCTTATACTAACTGGATTATGCCTCACAGCACAGGTTTCATCTTGCCATGTATAGGCTAGCTATAAATGCTTTGCCATAAGCAAAATTAAAAGGTCTTTAGCAACTGAACCGCTCTAGCATCTATCATTCTCGTCATGATAAAGTTCTGTACACATCTATTTATTCCTTTCGGTGGGTTTTACCTGCAAAAAGGGCTCTAGCAGATTTTTAATTAATTTCATGGTTCTTGGTGTGTGATGAGCATATTCAGATAATTCCATTAATACTGTGTTTCTGCATTAACTGAGATATACACCAGGCATATTTCATTGTGTTTTGGAATAGTATTCTCTCACAGCCATTTGCCTTATGACTAGTTGTAATCTTGGAGTAAAATCTGATTCCTGACACCACCTCATTTGTTTATGAGCCTGATGTACATTTTATGAACTTGCTTTATCATGGGCAGACTCCTCAAGGATATGCTGTATAGCTCTTAGTTTATTTTTTAATAATACGATTTTTGAGTACTTGAAAAGGTTAAATGGGGTCAAGTTGTTCAGTGGTTTACACTGGCATCATTCTGCCAGGCTTCAACAGAATGGTGATGATTAAAACCAGCTGCTGGTTCAGTTCATAAAAGAACTTTAAAAACAGGTAGTATTAATTACTCATTGTGAAAATTAAAATGAAATACAACAGCTCAAATCCTTCCCTTTAAAACCAATAAAAAGGAGAGTCAGCTTTAGATACATTTGATGAATAATGGCTTAGTAAACTGAAGGAGTACTTACGCTATTGTAGGATGATTAAATTATATTATCCCTGGAAAAATAAATCAACAGATCACTCTCTCTTTACGGTACAGGGTTTGGAGAGGGAAGGAGAATTCTAGAGGAAGCAGCTTCTGGCTTGGCAGGGAAGGAATCCCTGGATTTTAGTCCACAGTTTAAAGGCTATTTTAGTATTCTGCAGCACCCAGCAACAAAAATGCACAAACTGTTTCTGGAGCAAGGGATGCTAGTCAGATCTCCCACCTTCTGTGTGAATAGAGGATATCTGTTAGAGAGTAAGAGTCACTGTTTCTCTCTAACATGAGGAAATACAAAGTGAAACAGTTCTGAAAAGAGGAGAGGAGAGAGGCTGATTATCCTCATTCCCCTTTACCAAAATAACTCAGGCTGGTCGACAGGGTAGATGAGAGAACACATTTTGAGTCACACAAAGGCTCTGACTTCACAGCTTGCAATGCAAGGCAAGAGCTCCATCCAGAACAGACGTACAAGGAAAGCCTTACAGATGGTAGCTCCTTTCTACACTTCTTTCTTCACTTCCCTATCAAGCTTGCAATGGCTGCACAGCTCCTTTGCCCTCAAATATATCACTGAAGCCACACCTGCCCCAGTACAATTACGGGGGTAAGTAATTGCACATTGTTGCACTTGCGCAGAGCCTCCAGGGTGCTGAGCTTTCAGCAGGCGGGCAGGTGAACTGGGCTCACATAGGTCACCAGGAATGCCGGTCCTGTTTGTCAAGGCACAAACACTAGCCAAATCTGACTACTTGACAGCAGAAGAGCTCAACACGATGTCATAGCACAAAAGGAAGTATCGTAGGAAGATTTCAAATGTCTATCAGAAAACCAAGTCAGGCACCTCCCTGGTGCTCTGGAAGTAGAGCGGAGTTTTGAGAACTGCAGTTTTTGCTTTAGGAACTTAAGTCTGTGTTCAAAGGGATACACAGCTTTCAAGCCACTATCACTGGAATTTTAAGCTCTTACTTTATAAAACAGTTCTAAACAAAGGGAAGGTGTCCTTATCATTTTAGTACATGATGCCACCTGAGCTGATTCACCCTGCTTACGCCATAAAGAATTAAAGCCCATCTATTTCTCCTATCCAGAACGCACCCTCACCACCAGGCTATAACTGCTGGTTGCATCTCTTCAACGCTTTCTGACGCTGCTACGTGGGCACTTCCGCATACCGCTCAGCAGACTAAATTAGAAACATCATGCTTAACGACAGAGGTAAAACATCTTCCTATGGACTCAAAGGCTTTGCTTAAAGCTTTGTTCAAAGTTTGCTCACCTCAAAGGCCAATCCCGGTTACTTCAGCGGTCATTAAATACCTCGCTATTCCAACTGGCCACACATCACTCCTTTGGCTGTTCTTAGCCTTTACGTGTCACCTGTTCCTGGGTGGCTCTGAGAAACTCTGCTGGCTTCTGCTTCTAAACCCCACAAAGTGGTTGGAGGCATTTTTTAATCCTTTAGCAGACTCTTGTCCTGAAGGAGCTACATTCCACCTAAAACATCTGTACTGCGGAGTTTATTGCAAAGTCAATTGAAAATATTGCCTGTTGATTCCAAGACATTCACTGGAACAGACTGTAGGTTTCATGGGTCTAAGATGCTCAAGGGAATGAGCAGAGATAAGCGAAGAATCAACTTCCTAATCTGAAGTTGATGAAGCGAACCTTCTTCGCATATTTCTGTGTTTCCCAAGAAGGACAACCTAACTGTCTTCTTAAATTCTTCATGAAACGAAGGCTGGAGGCCAAGGGAGAACAGAGTATCTTCATACCATCACACTGCTGAGACAGATACTATTACCGTAAGGGCTGTGAAATCAAGGCTCTAGCTAGCAGAAAAATTCCATCAGCTCAATTAACTGCTGTCCAGTAGTCTCTGCAGATGGAAAGATAATCAGCAGTTGTTGCTGGAGTCACAGGACAGTTCATGCACTTATAGAACTGTTAAAACCTAATATAAATACAAGCAGTCAAGAGCATCAAGCAGATTGCAGATACCTCTTGGAAAATAAAGATGCTATGCAATGATGACTACTTGCTTATGAAATAAACCAATGTATGCACTGTATTGCTTATATTAAGTTGCAGGAACATGCCCTATATTCCTCACTCAGAGAAGTCCAAAAAAATCATGTCTCAGCCTGAAAACCTTTTAGAAACACTGACAAAAATGACTTCTCATCATCCAAAAAGTATTCACACCTCAGCAAGAAGCTAAATAAGGACACCGTTCAGGGAGCGTCCCAGACACTGAGCTATTGTTTTTAATCCTCTTACTTAAATACGCACAAGCACAGAAATCTCCTAAGGTGCTTAGCATTGTATTTGACAGAAACAGTCCATGGCTGTACAAAGGTAGACAGTGAGGGAACTAAGCAGACACGTCTGTATTTGTGAGCAGAGAAAGTTCATGGCCTGGGTCAGCAGACAGCCCACGGAGGGCAGGTCAGCACACACGCTGACGGGCATCCTGCCTGCTTTCTGACAGCAGCTGGAGCTGTCTCAGGGGACTGGCACAGCCTGGCTTCCAGATCCCACAAGGCACAGGGGCCTTGTGTGCAAACCTATAGGAGCCTTTCCTGGCAAATCCACTGAACAGCTAAAGCGTGGAGGGACATCTTATGAAGCAGCTTCTGGACCAACAGTGAATGCATTCTTGTGTTTAGCTTTTTATTTCTGAAAATAAAATGTTGTCTGACTCCTGTTGAATTCCTGCTTGTGAACTCTGCTACACAGAAGTGAGTCCACCCAATACATCTGTTTTCCAGAGGAATTTTAACAGCACCTTAAGCAAGCATAAAAACATAGCTCTGTACATCTGTTTTGTTGTCTTCCATTCTTTTTTCCACTTTCATTTTCCATCTAGATTTCATCTTCTTTAACCACTGTATTTTTTTCTTTTTGCAATTCCACCACCACTGCCATCTGTAGCTCTTCTTCCCTACCCGTGCTCTACTTCAGCAGCTGTTTGTGTATGCTGCAAAGTGACCCTAGTGTCATATACAGCGGAGACCAAGTTTGCTGCTCCTATTCCTTTCTTGTTGATACATCCTGCTTAGAGTTGCGCCATAATTGCAATCCATATTACTGAGATATAATTGGGAGTGAAAAGTGAGAACAAATTGAGGTCAGCACTTCAGACAATAAATGTGGTTTGTTGTATTTTATTTTGCTGGATTCAGCAATTATAATAGGTTACATTAGAAAGAGGAATTGAATACACATCTGTGAACAGTCACAGAGTCAGAAAGACGTAATTTAGGAAAAAGATGGTACACAAGACTAAACCTAAAAATGTTTATGAAGTCACTAAAAATATTGCAAAATCTTTGTAGTTTTTTCATCTGGTTTTAATATCTTAATTTAGTTTTTCTACCCCTATAAAGATATTTTCTAGGCCGAGTTGTCATTGTGAACATCAGAAACAGTAAGAGTATGTATAACTAGGCACTATGAAGAATATTGTGCAACTTTGAAAAGTGTCAGAAACCACACAAAATAAGTTGTGAGATGAGACCTAGAAAATCTGTTTGTTTCTGGTAGCTACTCCTTAGCAGCCATCAGCTCTCCTCTTAAACCAGACATCAAAGGTCTGAAATTCCACAATGACTTTTGATGTCTACACAAGTTCAGTAGTTAAAGTTGAAGACTTGTCACATGAGGAGTTTATGCCAATTATAAAGCATAAAAAAAGAAATCACACACATGCAGGCATATGTTCGTTATTAAAACAAGTCCACCAATGCTCCTTGGCTTGCAAATGTTTGGCTTAATTTACGAGAAAATAAAGATGAAAAATAGCTCCAGTTTTCAAGGTAAAATACTTGAAAGAAACAAATAAACATCAGTAGTTGCCTTACCTACATGTATAATTTTTTCCATATTCCAGGACTCCATTTTCAATTGAATTGTGCCAGTATAATCTTCAGCTTAATATCCCTCACCCCTCCCCTTTTTCTCTTTAAGTACAAGGTCTTAGCTTATGAGCCCTAATACTATTGCCTCATGGACAGGTTGGTTCCCTGTGGATCGCAATGGCACAAAAGAACAAAACATCTTAACACTAAGTATCTAAAAATCTCACTGCCTTTCCAACAATNTTTTTTTTTTTTTTTTTGTCACGAAAGCTTTGCTGTAGGTAATACTGATTTTTCAGTATCTTACAGAAATTGTGATTTCTTCCCAGACAAGCAGATTCCTGATGGATCTCTTACCACCCCACCTGATACATTGCTACAAACTCACCTCCCCAGATCGGGCAACAGATGATGTTGCCAGGCTGACTGACAGAGCACCGGGGACTTGTAAGGCCACAGGCCAGCAGAAGAGGACTTGGAAGACTTAACAATCACAGGTGGAATATCTGGGGCTTCCAGATTTTCTTGCATAGCATGAAGCCTAACAGCCAAAGCTACAACCTGAGCAGCCCTTCTATCTTCAGGAAACTTCCCAAGCTGCTTCCAACAGGATGGGGGCTTCCCAGGGCACCCCAGGGAGCTGTGGCAGAGCCAGGAGTCAGATGTTATGACAGGTGTTGATTGTTTTATTTAACAGAACTCAAAACACATTTTTTGATTTTCCTGAACTAAAGATTTTCCCATTTTCCTTAGAGTGGAAAATTTTTGAAATCTCAGATTTTGTTTTAATTCAGAACAAAAACATATTGGAATTCATCTCTTCTCCAGTGCCTCTCCCCACCATAAAACTTCCGAGTCTCAGCTGGTTCTTCTGTTTCCAATGCCCTCATGCCTTAGAAAATCTCCCTCTGAGCTCTCTGATGAAACAGTAAAAGTGTGTGTAACTATTCAGTCAAATTCCAGATGCTTGAGTATAAATAATCTCACCACATTCAACACAAATATCTGTTAGAAAGACTTGGTTCATAACATTATAGGAATTACACCTCATGCAAATGCCCCTATTAAAAAGCTAGAGAGATAATTCATGCATAAATAAGTTCATTCTTTATGGTTAGTCATTGTTTGCTACTTGCTGCTCATTATTCCTGTTGTAAAACAATTTGGTTTATCAAGAAAATAACAGTGTAAGATTTCTGTGCCCAACCACATGCTACACACAACGAAGCGTGACTGTAGCATGCAGCCAAAGTAAGAAATTAGAAACTTATTGCTCCAAACTGATCTGTAAAGACTTACAAACAACAATATAACTCACAGAAATTTAGATTGAAAAATAGCAAAAACTAGCTGCTACACGATAGTAGACAGAGCATGCAGAAGTGAGGAGATAAGCTCTGCCACCAGGGCATGCTCCATCACCTCTGCTGAGGAGAGGCTTTTCCACAGCTGCTTCTGGTCTCCCATTGCTCCCTGGATCGTGGGAGCTGCAGAACTGCTGAGCAACACACCATTTGTGCTGGAAAGTATCCTAACGCTTTTGAAATCCCAGCTGCCGCAGGCAGCTCTTGGGAAAACAGGATCCATACAATCTCAGTGCAAAATTCTGTCACCACAGAACAAAACAGAAGGTTTTTGTGCCATGGTAATTGGATCCCATCTACAATCATTCATTTTAAGACAAATAGGAAGTGATGAATGAGACTCAAATTCTTTTTGGTATGCACCACTAGTCTGGATTTTGTTAAGACCAAAGACATGAATAAGGAATGCAGTAGCCACGGTTGCAGCCTCGTTCCCTCCAACCTGTTTTGAGTAGTTCCCCTTCTAGTATTTCTTTAGCAACAAACTCAGGTCTGCTGTGTTTTCCGAGACAGCTGTGTCACATAGGCTTTCACAGATGGAGAGAGAGGCCACATAAGGAGCAGTATTCTCTCTGGAAGCATCATCCAAGAGCAAAACAACACCGCAGGTGATGCAACAGTGACACCTCTTTGCACTCTGTTCCATGTCGTGACAAGATCCATTTCTGAGATAGTTACACATTCTTGGTTTCTTCTTTCTACACTGCTGAACAAACCAGACAGCCTGCTGGCTTTATCAACAGGTCAATAGTGCTCAGCAGCTCCCATGATTATGCCATGCACTTACAAGAATCAATGGACATTAGGTAGCCTTTGTTTGCTATCCAAGTCCTTTAAAAATATACGATTTTTACCCATCTTCAGGAAGGGGAACCAGAAGAAATCCTCTTGTGTTGAGAAGGCCTAAGAGAGGTGATCAGCAGGAGCTGAAAAGCAGGCAATGAAACAATATGCTCATGAGCTTCTTTGCTTCAAATAACACCTGAAAATCCTTTGGTGAAAAGGGAAAGTGGCACGTTTCTGTTATCTTTTGAAGCCTTTCAATTGATTCAGATGCATTGCAGGGTAATAGTTATGGGGCTTAGCAGGGACGTGTTGGGCTCCAGAGATGCAGCAAGCTACGAGACCATTTGGCCCACTCTGTGCTCATCTGTCTTACACAAGGAGTAACAGCCCAATCACTGCACTGGTGAGTCAGTGCAGGGTTCCTAGCAAGGAAAAGAACATGCAGCAACTACCAATTTCTGGCTTTTCAAGAGAAGTGATCCATTCTCAGTTTACTTATCATTTGGGCTCTTTCACCTCCTTCACACCACCTCTCTGGGACATGAGAGAGCATTTGAAACCACGTTTCAATGACTACATCCACACATAATGTGGCTTCCGCGCTTGCACTGAAAATCTCACCAATAAGCTATCACCAATCCCCAAGGTAAGCAACAGAATAACTCCCCAACACTTTTATCAGGCAGTCTACCTGGTTAAAGAGCAACATTTACCCTGAGACAGCTTTTGCTATCAGTCTAGTGCTTCCAATGGTACAGACATATACAGCAAAGGTACCATTTGGAACCCAATTACTGTGCACCTACTCCGCAGGATTGCTGTGCTCTGTGCTGTGCCTTGCTGCCTCAGTCATCAGGGCATGACCCGACTGAAAACATTCTGGTTTGTGCTCTTCTTCCCTCACAAGAAAAAGCCACATGCATGGCAAGGCAGAGAGCCTGTCTTGCCCTCTGACCAGAGGGCAGAGGCTGCAGAGAGTGCAGCAGGCACATTTGCCTCTTCATGGCATCAACAACTTTTGTGTTAAGATAAAGTTCACGTCTCGGATTCAAGGAATCGCCATGAAGGTTAGAAATGGTATAGCAATTCAAAAGCACCTGTTCTTTCATTTTGGTATCTGAACTGAACATGAGTTCTTCCAAAACTCTGAAATTTCAAAACCTGGCCCTAGTGTATGTTGTGAAACAAACTCTAGTATGGCCTTTAGCTTATTTTGGCAGGCAAAGATGTTTTGACCCAAAAACCTAACTGCTTGAGGTTGTAGAGGAGTGCCTGTAAAACCATGAGGGGGATGGGTTTGCATTGGAGTCTGCTTTTAATGCTGTGTGGATGCAAAGCCAGACATTCAGCCACTGGGTACTGCTCCCAGGGTGGGTCTCCCCTGTTGATTGGTGATGTTCCCCCCGCCCTTCAGCACAGCTGGTGAAGTTGAGGTGAGTGCATCAAAGTTAGGCTGTAACTGAACCTTGTATTTCCCATTGGAAACAAGTAAATTTTCTACCCTTCTGAGAAATACACATTTGCACCACAAATATCGAATAGGATTACTTATCATGAACCAACATGTTCATCTCAGAGCCACAGTCAGAATTGTCAAGGATTCGATCACAGCTCTCCATAGGCCATTTCTAGCAACAGATAATCACTCATCCCAGCTCAAAACACCTTTAAATTATGTCAGTGTCACATCAGGGAAGGTTTTTGTTGAGGAGACATAGCAAAACTTTCATACAGGCTTTCCCAAGAGTTATCAGTTCCCCAGTTTTGTCAATATTAGCTCTTAAACAGTTGTGATTATGACTACCCCTCAGGAAATAGAGGAAAATTTTGTAGGAAGCATTTTTGCTGCTTGGTATTTTATGCACTCAAAGCAGCAGTTCTAGTCCCTGTGGAATTTACACTTTAATATTGGGATTGTCAATATGTTAACAAGCTAAGCCATACATTTGCTGCAAAAAAAAAAAAGAGTACAATATGAAACTGCAAACTCAAAATTCAGATAGTAATTGGTCTAGTGAAATGCTATAAAATATTTGTTAAATATACTATTTAGCAAGTTTGACAGGTCTATTAATTTCACTGTAATATTTTATCGCTGAACTACCTGTTGAAGTGTCGTACAAATGTTTTTGAAACTTCATAATAATTGTTTTGATCTGGGCTGTATCATAAACCTAGTCATTCTAAGAACTGAAACACTGCTGCTCACTAAGCCTGGCTGTTGGCAACTGTATTTATTCACCTTCTACTTTCCAATAAGTGAGTTTCAGAAATGCATGAGAGGCTTTCTTTTTCAGAGTGTCTTGTCACAAGACAAAGCATGCTCACACTCCAGTGCTGTTAAGGGGCAGTTTCCCAAAGAACATCAAAACTCTCACTGTAAAATACCATAACTGCTTTTCCTAGAGGATTTTTATACGACTACTACTTTTATTTACACAGCAATTTTTTTTTTCCCTCCCGTATTCTACTGCTCAAAGTACTGTTTTTTCTAAGGTGCTTCTGAGAAGTTCCCACTTGGAATGTTTCTGTTAGTTCCTCAGGAAGCCACTAAGTTGGAATACTTAGCACAGCAAATTAGATCCTATAGCTTTTTTTACATGTTTATGTTCTATCAGAATAAAGAAATGCACTACAAATAATGAAATTCTTTTCATTAACTTGTATTTACGATCAGACTGCAGCTGTAGCCTTTGGGCTAGCTGACATACTTCAAGTGTTTTCTAAAATAACAATTACATTGGAGACAAAAACACAGAGTTAGAATTTGATTTCATACTGCTAAGATAGTTATAAGAAATGCTACCCTGTATTCATCCAGTTAAGTTCCTCAGAGTTGAGCTGACTAATTAAAAGTTGAGTTTGGTCTGCATCCCTAAATTTTAACTGTACCTTAACAAACTGAAGGAGTGCAGTACCAAGCTGTCCAATATTGTGTAGAGTCCCACTAAAGCGCCCACATGGTACAATGAAATCTATTGTGTCATGGTGACTTAACAGCACAGGTCCAATCCAGTCCAGCTGGGATTAGCAGAACCCAGGAATCTCAGCCAAGATCTATAGCATGGATGTCCAACCTTTTGGCTTGCCTAGGCAGCACTGCATGAAGAGGAATTGTCTTGGATCACATAAGATACATAATATAGTTAATGTATATTATTATTATTATAGTTAAAGTTTATTTTTATTAAAACAAGCAAAAAAAGAAGAGGGCAACAAAAACAAATCTAATGGAATATTTGACCTTGGTTTTCTGAAACTAGTGCACAGATAAGTTGATTTTCACCTCGAAGACACATGTTTAACTCATTTAAATGAGTGGTCAAATCCACCAAAAATGGTAAAACTGTGATCCATTTTTCATCTTCAAGTCCTGGTACAAATTTTCTTTTTGATTCCATAAATGACTTAATTTCATTTTGCAAATCATAAAATCTTTTTAGCATTTTAGTCTGCCTTAGCCACCTTACTTCAGAAAAGTAGATCCATACTTTTAAGGAACTTCTAGAATCAGCAGATACACTAATCAAATACATATCACAAAACTAATTAAAAATACATCACAAGTTATATTTTTTGTGACCTTTGAGATGTTGAAAATCACAAAATTTTTCAGCACCAAACAAGTATTCTGGATATTTCTTCCAGAGTGAACATGTTAACTTATTAAATTATTTTATGACATAGCACAAGCCCAAGTTTAATTATTTAATAAGGAAACATACGTCTTCTTAATAACAGAAGCCACACTGTCACAGGCACACACACACGTAGGTAGGTTGAAATATTATCATCTGCAGTCACTGCATCTTACTGACCAAGCAGTACAAGCGCACATCACATGCAATACACACAGGTTTCAATTCAACTGAGTGTGTGTAGTGGGCACAAGAGGCAAAGTCAGCACTGCTCGGTGTCCTCCCCTCCATAATGCTCCATTGTCACCTAAGCAGTCCACACTCAAGCTATGTGCAATCAACTCAAAAAATATAGCTAAAAATCATGTAACATTACAATCTTGTGAGGCCACATTAATAGCTGTCCAGGGCTGCGTGCAGCCCACGGATTGTGGGCATGCCAAGCCCATAGCTTGGAGCACTTTGCTGCTGGGATGCAGCACACTTCAACCTTGTAACACGAACTGCCCCACTAGCACTGTCCTTCCCTCCACTTACAGGTTCACGCAAATTGAGTCAGCTCAGACACTTTTCCAGCAATTACTCATAATTTAGACTTGTCCTAAACTCTGAGGCTTGAGCTGCCTTTTTGTTGTGCAACTGTAAAGCTCACAGCAGCCCTGGCAAAGAGCTGCAGCTCAAAATACTACATCAGAAGAAATACTGCCCAGTTCTAAACTCACTTCTTCATTCTCGTCTAGCAACCAGTGATGAAATCTGATTCATTACAGATGTTAAAAATTTTACATTGCAAACTATCAAAATGTAGAGAATGCCTGGAATAAGGTTGCCTAGGAAGCAAGTTTACTAAGAATAATGGAAATGCTACCATGCAATTCTAAATGCACAGTAAGTGAACCACACGAGCACTGCACTGAGCCAAGCACAGTGAAAGCACAACCTGCAGCAGTAGTGGGTTGCTGTCTTCTATGCTGGCCAGCCACTGAAGCAAAGACATCACAAATGCTTTGACAACAGATCTCAAAATTCATGAAACAAAAAAAAAATTAAGTTCCAGGAACATCTAACATCACCCTTGCAAGACATTGCTTTTCTATGACTATTCCTAATATCTTGTTCTAGTTCCTACCTTCTGTCTGTCCCAAGTGCCACTCCATTATCCAAGCTCATCTCAATCTGTTATCTTCAGCTAATCAGCTTCAACTTCCATTTCAGACAAACAAGTGGGGACCAGATGTCATTTTCCTCTCTCCAACAGGAAAAGTAACTGAATTTCAAGTAGAATGTCATGTTTGAAAAATTATTTTCTATTTGAAATTTTTGTTTCTTTCATTATTAATGAGGTTATCCACATCTCTGGATTTGAAATGCTGAGTACCTACAGTGCGATCGTTCATTCAGTCTCTATTTAAACTCCCTGCTTTCCACCTACATATAATTTGTGAGGAAAAAACTACATGATTTTTAAAATGACTTGTTCTCTTTAGGTTTACTGCTCATTAGTGAAACAGAAGCCCACATGTGCTAGTTTAGACCATTCAGAGTGAGAAGCCAGTAGTTTACTGTTACATCTCTTACAGTAAGGGTTGGACAGTATGATGTCCACATTCTGTTGTGCATGAAAATCCTTGCATAGGCCTGTGTGGTGAAGATTAAAATCTTCATTTTCCTTCCTCAGATATAGTCAAGTGGTGAGTATAACTAAGTTGTCAGCAGACACTGTCAGAGCACCAGTTAATTACATAGGTCTATACCTTTCATGGAAAAATACTTGGAATTCTGAAAAGAGGAGAGATGAAAGTAGCAGCAGTTCAGGCAACAGTGAACAAGAGACCAGCCAGACTACAAACACAGGCTTCACCACCTGTCAAGCCTTTCCTCTGATACCTCTGGCCACAGATACCTGTTTGCACAAGCGCTGGTCTTCCAAGGGGATTCCTGCTCTACAGATCAACCAGTTGGGCCCTCAGCCTTTGTGTCCTTGTCTGTCCCAGGTCTCTCTTGCTTCAGCTGAGGACTCTGTGGGGAGCACCCCCCATGTCTTGCAGAGCACTCTGCACACTGCCTGTCTTCTTCCACTTAAGAGCCTTGCACTGCTTCCATTGCCACTTATGGATGCAGAATAAAACAAGCTTCCTGATGCTTGTATTGTACGTCGCTGTGATGATAGCATGCAGGAAGCTTATCACATTCTGAATGTACTTGTGAAAATCCCAATCTCTGCTTGCTGACATTTATATGTATAACATTTTTAAGGAAGTTGGTTTGATTACCAAGAGGAGGCGAGAGCGTTCTGGGTACGGAGGCCTCTCGCCCATGCAGAGCAACACTTCTTGACCTCCACATCAACTGTTACAGAGCTGCCGCAGAGCCTGCTATCTCATCCCTGCCACTGCCTTCTGGAGATCTTTACTTCCTCTCATGTTATACACAAGACCCTTGTATTTTTTGGAATATCAATTTGTACTTTTCAGAAAAAAATGTGTATGCCAGAGAAATACTTCACAGACGTAGCAGATGCATTATCTGAAGACACCTTACAGCTATTAAAGTAGAGCACTGCTTCCAAGCCAGTCACTTTCCAGTTTTCACATCATCACAATTTCTCAACCTCTCAGTTTATACCCTTAACAAGGATTTAAAGACACTAACAACAGCAAAATAACCCTCTACCTGTAATTTGTCTCGTACCCTTTCCAAATTCCCACGGTAGTTTCCAGTTTATTCTCTCACTCCCACTTCTAATGTCTTCTTGGCATCATGTTTGCTAACAACATACTATTAGCACTTCTCTATTGTAATCCCCTCTTTAGCTGCCTAACCCAACATTAGTATTAGTATCAGCACTATCATGTTATCATGTAACATAGCTGCATTAAAAATTACAGTTGTGCAGCAGTTAAAGTGTAATTACTTAGTGTCACTCAATCTGAAGAGCTGTGGTAATAGGTTGCGTAACCAATTAAATTTCTGAATTCTGCTCACATAAGAGACCTCTGAAACAATGCCACCATAGAGGTTGCTCAATCCTGTCTGCAACTGATTTGCAGCAGTGATGTATGAAAAGGAGCCAAAGCCTGAGGGCCGCCTGTTTCTTCTAGTATTTCCAACAGCAAGAACACACTACTTTAGTCCCCAAAACTCCCAAACTCAACTCTTTTTTTTTTTTTTCCAGGAAAATCTGCTTGGCATAAACTTCACTGCTAGATGACAAAATTGACACTCTACAGATAGTATTCTTCAGCCTCAGACACAGAAATCAGAAAGCAAGAGTAAACTACTTTTCAGTAAACTTTAATAATCCAATTATTGTGTATGAATATAACTTGTTCCAAAATGAGAAGTGAATAAGCATCCCAATTGCCTATTCCCTTAACATCTTTGATTTGTTTGGTGCCCAGGCATCTAGAGAAATACTGTAACAGGCTGCTTTCATACATGGGACAATTTTCTTTCTCAAATAACAGTGTTTTCTGTTTGCCTGCCATATATTTATTAATGAGTATTGTGGGGAAAAAACATATAGCATGAATTATAACATATCTAACAACAGCCTGCATCTACATTGTTACTACTTCAGCTGTAGTTTGATGAGGAAGATTAAGATTGTACTAGGAGTTGATCTATACACACATACATATACATACACACAAGGCTGATACATTTGTCTTGTAGAAAGTACATGTAAAGCAAGTAACAAAGCCTCACAGTCTTCAGTCCTTTCTCAAACCTTTTTTAATCTTGGATTCTCAAGCAGGAGCAGCAATAGAGAAAAATTAGCAAAGACTTTTCTATCTATACTAACTAGAAATTTGTGATCTTTCCTCTTTAGTTGAGCATTTTGCTTGATATAAATTACAGCAGCATTTCCTGGTCAACTTTCAAAGCTACATAAAATACTAATCCACTGAAATATGGTGGGTTGCTTGTTCAAAAGTTGATTTTTCCAATTTTGCTTATATTGGGCCAGCTTACCACTCATTTCTTGGTGCAGCTCAGTTTTTGGTCTAGAAAATTTTAAGGTAGAATACATGAACAAAAACTTTGGAAATGTTCACAGTCACACAGATTGAAACATGGCTTCTGCTACATTTATGAGATAAAAGCTTTGAGGCTGGGGTTAGGAGCAAATTAAAAGGAGACAGTTGTGAGGAAAACTGCTACAACACAAGCTTAGCAGAATCAACAAGAAGAGTTTAATCAAAATCATATTATTGATTTGTGTTTCGGAATACACATGAAGTATCTGATGAAATCAGAAAGCACCAGGAAGCTTTAAGGAATTTTCTCGTAACTATTAAAGTTGATCTGAAAAATTTCTTCAAAAGAAAGTCATCCATCCACAGAAATAAGATGCTGCTTCTTGAAGAAGGCTAAGACCAGAAAAAATTTAGTGTCTGGCCCAATGTAGGAATTCTTTTTCCTGGAAGCTTTTTTAGCTGCAGAATGACAACAGGTCATAGTACAAGTCCTCCCTGCACAGCCATTAAAATACAGCAGTAGTTAATGGCTAGAAGAGAATTATAGAAATAAATTTAAAAACAGAGTGAGGCTTAATACCTTTTCTTAAGCCATTTGAGATGAAGTTCAATCTCTGGGTTAACTGAGTGAAATAAAGCCCCTACAAACAAAGAAGAATCAGTTTAGTCAGCAAGTTAGTTTAAGCAGAAAATTGTAGCCTCTGCACCTTAAAGTGATCATCATTTCTCAAGACAACACAGTGACTGCTGACCAGATCAGTAGATTAGGTCTGAGGAGTCAAGCATATCGCCGTAATTTATAGAAATGCCTCTGCTTTGCTTACAGAACAGAAAGATACAAAAATTTACATGGATTTTTAACTACTGCGTAGTTCAAGGAGTTATATGTCTTTCCTAAGCAGTTTTCTTCACTGCTTATTTCCAAAGAATTATATTCCTATGTGAGCATTCTCATCATTGTCCCTTTTCCTCAACATCTTTGAGAAATCAGCTTTTCTTCAATTTCTGCAGTAAGTTTTAGCTTGCTTGAACTCTGATCTCTGCATTTTCTTGAGTAGTCCTAAGTGTTAGTTATCAAGCTAGATGTCCTTGTAACACCATCTTCCCTTTCTGTGTAACTCTAATCATTTATGCTTAGAGGATTTTCACATCCTCAGATTAGTCCCATAGGTTAGTGGACTTTTCCATCATTCTTTATCGTAAAGCAGTCTGCTATCCAGTATCTAGTCTTTAAAGTCTTTGACAGCTATTATGATAGTTCTGCATAACCAACTTCTTAAAGCAAAGCATTACTTGTTTAGTACTTTATTGCTTTACATTATTTAGAAAGCATTTGAAGAAAAAAAAAAAAAAAGCGGGACTTAAGGCAGGCAGTCCTTAGACTCATTTAGCCTTTATCTAACTCCTTTCCACATGGCAAAGTTGGGTGGTTTTGTCTCCAAGAACTCCTCTGACTTTTGCAGGAACTGGTTGGGGTAATGCTCATCTGGCATTCTCAGCTACCTTCTCCTACATCTTCTCTGTCCTGCCTAGTCAAGGCCTAGAAATTGATTGTTATTCTTATTTTATTCCAATTCAAAAAATGAAAGGACCAGACTCACGTACAAATTGGTATTTCAAATTCCCAAGAGAAACTACAGTATTCAACATTCCCTAGAGAAATTCACAGACATGCATCCAAAGACATTTAGCATCAAGATAAAAGAATGCACTTCTCGCATGCTCAGAACAGATACTCTGAAGATGCTACCAGTACTGCTCTGCTGGGTGCTCCAGCTCTTACCTAAAGCAACTCACACTCCTGCTAGGAGCTCTTCCTCTAACTCCCAGGGAACTGGTTGCAATGAACAAGCTTGCCATGCTAACTCAGGACACACAGCTATGGAAACTGGTTTGAAAATATGGAGATCGCAACTCTATTTCAAACAATGAGAAAAGGTAGCATTTCTTTATCAAGTGTTACAGCCGTCATGGAAGACAAGATTCAGGACACAAATTAGTTGGAAGAGGAAAAGATGGAGGAGGGTCAGGTCCCAACCTATCACATTGCACAGTATGCCTTCAGCCATGTCTCTACATATGCACAACGTCTTCACACACACGACGAGTGGTTGAAACCATATCACTTTGCAAAAGATTCAGTATTTATTGAGCTAGGAAAAAAAAAATCACAGTAGTGTGAAAAAGTGAAAAATGTACAAAAAAAAGCTGTGTTTCTCAAAGGATCTCTCATACATTGCAGCGCACTGAAAAATTATTGCAAAATACCCAGTGCCTCTCACGGGATAAGTATTTTGATCATCCTTCCTACTTTTTCACCCCTGTTGTATGAAAAAAATCGGCACAAAGAAAAACTCTTATTTTCCAAACTAGTTCTGCTCTGTCCCAAAACTTGATCTCAGTGCCAACAATCTGCAAATTGAACACTGACATACAGAGGCTAAATGAAAGATTAAATTAGAGTAAAAACAACTTTTTTCTTTCCCCAGGACTTGCACATCTATGCTCTATATGCCTTGATAACTTTTGCTGCCTTTTGCAATTACATAGAGTGAAACTGTATATGAAATGATCTTATGGTGTTTTATTAAAAACTATTTTAAAAGCTTTTAATGGTAACACTTGTATCTCTAAGCTGTTAAAAAAGCCAACCTGAAAATGACACAGTTACAAAAGACCACTAATTTATTCAAAGTAAAGAAATTGTCTTCTGCGAGCTACACTGAGTAAACAGCTCAAGGACAGCTTCTACATACAATACCTTTAGCCAGCCCTAGGTCACACTTATGTACAGTTTTGTTCTGATTTGTTCCTGCCCATAAATATGACTAATGGCAGAGACTCAGTTTTGAAATTCTCAGTTAAAACCTTTATTTAAAGTATTTTACCCTTCAGGTCTGATTGTGCTATGATGCTGGCCTTGTCACCCTTAAAAATAAGACTCACCTTGTCTTCAGTTGGGCTTCATTTGCCATTTATTTCCCTTTATAGCTACTCACCCCTATGAGAAGTGATAGCATTGTGTTCAGCTAAATCAAGATTTACTTTCCTCAGGCACGTTTTTCAATATAATGAAGTTAAAAAATGTCCCCATCAGTTTTGATGAGCACTTAGAACTTTTCAGTATTATTCCACAATACAACATTCATCACTAACATAGATAAAGATATCACTGTGTTACTATAGCAGATTTTCTGACTAACTTCGTGACCTAAGTCTGCTTTGCTTCCTCTCTTCTTTGGTGCAAATGGGAAAACCATTTTAAAAACAAAACCAAGAAAAGCAGCCCTCTCTCACATTGAAGTGTTCAACCAGAAGCTCCCCAGAGGCTTCTGCAATAGCTTATTTATAATACAATTCAACTAGAGTGGTTAAGCAATGCTGCTATACAGCTTAAGTGCTTTTGCTAATTTTCCTGGCCCTAAGGGGTTTTGTATCACATATTTCATCTGAAGTGATACACATTTCAGTAAGCAATCACAAACACTCCCTAAGGAGTGCAGTGGGACATCTGGACAAAGAACTTCCTTTTATAAACATACATCCTGCATCATTTTGTTGTCACTCTTACAATAATCTGCACCTTCAGTTTGCTCCGCTTCCCATTTGGGATTCTGCTACAGACTTGAATGCTAACACACATTACAGACATACGTACTTAGTCTATTAACGCACATTCATACATATATGATCAAACACAGGCATGAAAATGAAATTAATCTTTTTCTTGGCTGAGATGAAATCAGACAAGCTTCTCAACTCTGTGAATCCCATGGCTGAAAGCCATACACAGATGTCACTACTACAGAATAAAAGGATGGGAAGCTCCAGGAGTCATTTGCAGATTTCCTGAAGGATCCATAATCCCACTGTGGGATGAGGGTGGCTTGGGTGTGTGGTTCAGTCCCAGAATAACAGAGTGATATTGATCTCAATAGCCATTCTGGTTACCTAACAATCCCTGAGCATCTCTGTGAACACCAAGTGTTCCACCACGACCCAAAGGCTATTGAGCTGGAAATACAACATGCTTCATACATAAGATTCTAGTTCAGCTAGGTGTTGTTGAATTGGTACAGGCTTAATCATTGAAGCTTGTGGTTATGATCTCTGATGATCACAGTGGTAAAATCGATCATTGTATGAGAGCAGATGTGCATTGAACTAGGAAGTATAAACGCTACAGACATGTCCACGGTGCAACACAATTAGCTGAGATCTTCATTTCCAATGAAAACACAGAAAAACATGAGTTTCACATTGCTGTATTTTCTGTAATAGGCTAGATATCTAGAAAACCAACAGCCCTAGGCCTAGAGGACTATCAAAGTACTGATGAAAAGAAATGGGAAAAATGTTTATTATGTTAATTAGCAGACAGCTCTTAGAAGAATTCACATGATCTAAACTAGAATCTACTTCTACTCTATGCCCAGTAGCCCAGCAGCATCCAAAAGGAATATTCATACACATACAACATTTTCATGTCCTTCTCCATTCTCCTTTTAAAACCATGGGATGTATGCTCTTTAGGCCGACAGATCTGTTGAACCAAACAAGGAATGAATGCCAACGAACTTCCTCTGGTGGCTATGTTTCTCCCCAGTTTGCTGTATTTTTACTGTACCTCTTTCAAGATCTAGTTTAGCAAATCTGAAGTACTGAAGTCCAAGTATAAAAATAACTGCTTTGGCAAACTCCCACTAGCATATGAGAAGTGTAGGTGAAGGCAATTTCAGAACTGAAGGGAACTCCTTGTGTGTCAGAGAGCATATTGAAACAAGAGGGAATATTTTTCATACCTGCAATGGTTCTGAGTGGTATCAGCCTTTGAGATGAGCAAGAGCCAGCTTTTTTTCCTCAAGAAGCTGCAACATCTCTCTTCATCATCTCTGTTTCCCCATAGATGCTGTGAGGTCAGATCAGCTGGGACCGAGAGCCTGAAGGCTGAGATACCATGAGAATTGCTGTTCCCACAACAGTAGAAGCTAACCGTATTCAGAAGTCACAAGAGACATGGCAGCAATGCAAAACGTCCTTTTCAATTTAACAAGTCTATTACTTTTGGATGTGGCTGTTCCAAACTTCTGAGAACTTACTGAAGTAAATATTTCAACATTATGAAGAAGTGCAATGGTATCAGCCAGTATAAAGAAATTTTCTCTACTTTCTTTTTAAAGTGTAACACTAATAATGATTTCTACAGATATGGTAATTTTCGTAAAACAATGAGTATTTGCAATCTTACCCAAAGCTCCACTGAAATAACTGGGGAAACCCCTGTGTACTTCAGCGAGCACTGACTGAGGTCTCTAACATCAAATTCTATCGTCCTTAAAGACTTGACCCTGCACCACTAGACATTACTGGGAATTATGCCATTAGCTTCAAAGGGAGTAGGAACAGGCCCTAAGTAAGCAAAACTCTTAGTTATTACTCCAATGGGAGTAATCCTGTCAGGCCACAGAACATGCCTGTATAAGCCAAAAACTCAACAGTGCTTTCTACATGATATCCATATGCTTTGTATGAGCAAGCTCTGTATTTACACGTGCATGAGCCATTTCAACATGAGTATCAGGCAATCATAAAGAAGAGTACAGTGGACTCCTAAGAGAGCTCATCTGTGAACCTTATCCCTCCAAAATATGCACACAGAGACAGTGCAGTCTCCTCAGACCAAACTGCCACAGCACATTGCAGGAGTTTTAAAATACAGCTCATTCCATCTTCTGTCCTTCCCTGATAAGAAATAAAAGGAATTGGAAATGCATATTCTTTTCATTAATAGCATTGTTTGACAACTCTGTCTAAGCTGATGTGCTGACAAAGAATGCAGATTGTGTTTGAACCCATTACCTTTAGAAGAAAAAAGGCAGAAGCACCTTATATGTGAATTGCCTTTACAGGGTAGAACTTGACACCTTTGCTATAGCACTCATTGCCCACACAGACACGCATCGTGTAACAGTGTGAGAGATACAGCAAAAAGCTGTAAGATACATATCTAAGGTCTGTGATTATGGGCATATGAAGCTGGGATTTGAGCTCACGCAGCAGGAAAGCAATTGCCAAGTCTCCAACTCTAGAGAAGATCCCAATAAGCAGTGAAAACTGAGGACACTCAAATCTGACTCCAACTCTGGTAAGTTTGGTGTAAAAATTACTATGACCTCGTTACTTTTTTTTTTTGTCCGCTGTTATTCATTCCTCATCTACCAACCCCAAACATCCCCAAGGTCAAAAAGTTTTATTGAAAGTGTATGTGAACTTCACCTAAATGTAGTTTCTAGAATCTCTGATGCTTAAACATTGTAAACCTAAAACACTTTTGAGAAGGCAGGAATTACATTTTGTTTTTCTAAATCAAGTTAACATTTCCTCTCACACTATCAACTTCCATGAGGCTCAAAGCATCTCCAGAATTTTGAACATTCAGCTTTCTTTTGTATTTCCCATTTCACTACAAAAATATCCACCCCTGTACAATAAAGGGATCAAGGATGGACACATGCCAGGCTAAACTTTCAAACTATCTCATTGTGGTTTTTTTTTCCTCCTCATTTCAGGATTCATGACTGCATTTGAAAACCACAGATATGCAGAAGAACGACTCATCTTAGTATGAAACAGCATACTCTGATTCATTTTTTAACCTAAAGGAGCTCAAACCTGGTGCTGAGTTTTGGCTTGAATGGCTGTGATATATGTTATGCTGAATGAGTAAAGAATTTCAGTTAATACAGGAGGCAGAAAAGACTTTTATGTTCCTCAGAACACTATATACCTCTCTTGGCAGAAGACAGGTTGCTTCAGCAGGATCAAAGTAAATGCAAGAGGCTCAGATTCAGCAGCTGAGGAGTTAAAGTTTAACTAAATAGTAAGTTCCAACAAAGATGATGATAGAGGCCACTAAATCTAGAGACACCTACTGCACCAAAACTGAGTCCTTTGCCAAAGATTCCTGCTAGGTTATTGATTCAGTGAAAAGGCAATTCTTGAAGGAGATTAAATCCTCCTGAGAAGGATAGTTCCAAAACTGGTAGATGATGATTATTGTGAAGAGAATTGAATACTGGAAAGAAAACATGCATCTACTCTAAACAGAAAGGATAGCATATTGTCTAAAAGACAAAGAAGGAAGGGGGGAGCAGGAATTATTTGATGTTAGCTGAGACATGATGAAAGAAGTGTGGTCTTATCTGGAAACTTTTGTAAACAGAACTTGATAGACGTGCAGGCACTACTCAGAAGAGAGTATCTCTCTCAGCCACAACACCACACCGATGTCCCCACCCACATCAGTTTTATCAACCAACAATCCACCAGCTCAACTCCCTCCCCAGCCATGGCCCTGGATAGATTTGCTCTGCTGGTAGGACAGAGTGACAATTTCCCCCCAGTAATGCTCCAGATGAACTAGCTGAAGGCCTCCCATGGCAGAAAGTCAGTTCATAGACCTCTGACACAGCTGCTGCTGTCGAAATCTCCCAATAGCTTTTGAAGCCACATTGACTAGTCTGTTTCCAGTAGCTCCCTATTTTAACAGCATTTTGAAAAAGAATTTCAAGCCCATAGGTTTAGAGACTTCCAGAACTTTCTCTCTTTGATACCAACTTCTGGTGACAGTCTGCAAGCAGGCAAACAGCTCTGTGGATCTGTTTAGCTCTTGCGTGTCATGCCACACCCAAGTTGTACCTTCTCTCAAGCTCTGTGCTCCATTACAGGAGTTTAATTATTGTGCTAAAGGAAATGATCCACAACTAAATGGTATGTGATGGAGTGGAACTGGGGAAGGAATGGAGAAAAAGTAATGGAAAACTTCTGTGTAGGCTTTATAGCTGTCACAAGACCAGAGAGGTTTAAACCGCTGTTTAAAGCCATTATTTTCTGACCAGGTTGATAGTTTGTATGAAAGAAAGTTGGAATTTGAACCATTCAGTAGCTCTAAAACTACACTGTACTGCCTCCTACTTGGAAACAGACCAGTACTTTGAAATATCAGTAAGAGGCTGCTTGTCATGCATATATTTAATTGCTAGTCTGCATTTAGGATTTCCCCCCGCCACATCTGGCATTTCCACTGCTACCCATTGCACTACACTTTCAGTGGTATCCTGCCTGCCACATTATTTCTTTTGTAACACTAGGGTGCAAAAAGATGAGGAATTTCAAGAGCTGCTAATGGCCTCTTTCAGTTCTGCAGAAGTCAAAGATTTTATCAGCTGGCATTTTTAATTGTTCTTAACTCCAGTAGCAGCTGCTTCCTTCCCCTGCTGGCATCCTGTTGAAAAAACAAAGCCTCCTAGTTAATACAGAACTATCAATAATCCATAGATTTCAACCTGGTAAAGTCATCAGGAGGGCACAACAGAATCGATTCCTGAGAATAGCGATAAATAATTGCTATTACTCTACCAGGTAAGTGAAAAGGAAATCTGAAATACATTACATCAAATTTGTGGAACACTGAGTGCTGACTAAAGCCTCCAACACCAAATTCTATCATCCTTGAAGACTCAATCCTGCAACATGTGGAGCAGAAATTTTCCATGCAGGCATACTCCATTAGGGCCGCTAATTTGTGTGTCATTGTTAACGTGCAGATTAGATGAGAATCAGTTTTCTGTTCTCTCTTCATGAAGTTAGCTCTTTAAATGCCACAGCTTTGCCTCAGTAACATACTAGTTCTGGCTGAAATCTTTGGAGATCACCTTTTCACTAAAGCTCCAGTAAGAGACAAAGAGGACATCAGCAAAACGGATCAAGTAGTTTCTTGCAGACTGATCTGAAATCATCTTAATCAGGGTCCAGCATGGCAAGGTATGCACCATTACACTTTCAGAAAAACAGCAAGCTAAGATTTCCAGCAGCTGCAGCTATCAAAATACACCTACATTCTCTGCCAGAACAAATCACTAGCAAATATATGTCAGAGTAAATTTGAAGGGGGTATTTGGACACTGCATTCTGGAAACTCCTGATACTATTGACTCAATTTCTTGCTGTCCCAGGAAGGCAGTAATGTCCCTCCAGAATCTTCTGTGATCTTTTATCTACAAGCATTTCCACTTTATCCACTCAGCTTCCATTCTTCTCTTTCCTATCCTTTTAAATCAGCTAAACACCTTCCTCATCACTTCTTTTGTTCCATTCATCCCTCACTTCTTTTTAAAGTATTTCTTACATAGGAACAAGTGACTTCTTTTCCTGGCTCTTGTAATACTGTTATAAGAAAGTACATCTTTCTTTTACCTGTTTCTACTTCAACTTACTCATCCATGAAACAGTACACAGCTTGCCTAGCAGTCAGCCTTTGATACTTTGAGATGCAGCTTTGTTCACAATGCTGCTGTTGTAATTTATTATATCCCATCCTCCCCAAATTCCATTTTCTTCACTGCAAAGCAAAGATCTCATTTTCCTGGCATCTAGCAACCCTGCAGTATCTTTGTTGACATTCTGCCAAGATCTTTGCAGGTTCTCAGCAAATCTGTTAGTCTCTGCTGGGGCCAGCTGCTGTCTACAACACTCACATATTCCAAGCTTCCTTCAATTAGAAACACCCCTGAATGTATTACGTGTTCCTGACCTCCAGGGTAATCAGATGGAAAGACAGTTCTGCTGACCATAGCAGAAACTACCTCATGAGCCCTGAAATTCAATTTGTATAATATCACAATAGGTGAGAAGAGATGGGGTCAAGAGAAGCATTTGAGTCTTCTTAAAGATTAAGGCCTGACATCATGTCCAGAGACATTTATCCCACCCTCCCAAAGAAACAGACAAAATATCAGAAGCTGATGAGATTTGAACTGTTACCAACTTTTAAGAAATGCTTCAGAGTTGTCAGCATTCCAGTTCAGATCCATCACAGACTAAGATATTCACATGATTCAGCATTGTTTCATGAGATGTCAAATATTACAGACATCAAGACCCTTTTATAGAGCTGTGGAAAGGTCAAAATAGTTTTTTATTTATTGGCCATCGAGGCTGCTCTGTCTGTTGTGAAGACAGACATCTGCTCAGCATAAAAGTGCACCGCCCCAGCAGCATTACAAAGAGGTGGCCACAAGTCTACCTGGTACCCATAAGGTATGCTGCAAACACATCTGCCAAGTCAGGCTCTGGGACTGAGAGGAAAAAAATGCCCCTCAAACTACAGATCATTCAAGCACGTAACAGACTTCAATTGTGAAAACACCCTATTGGTGTTGTGAAATGCAATGCCTCCAGAACCTAGGTGAAAACTGGACAGGACTTTAAGAGTCAGCATGATGGATTTAGGTATCTGAACTAGCAGGACAGCATCTACGTTCTTTACTGGAACTAGTCAGTAGGACCTTGCTCTCTACAGAAACCAAGAACATAATAACAGGCATTTTGTGTCCACTTATAAGCTCAAAAGAAAGAAAATTATTCCCAATAAACTAGGTTATTTTTCCCTGAGAAGCAACAGAATGAAAAACACAACACACAACCACATGCAGATGAAGAGAAAGACATCCAACACCTAGAAAACAGGTGTACACATGCTCGATAGCCATCACCTGTAACACTCATACTCCAAATGTACCACTGCCCCACAGGCTCAAGCACACAAGAAGCAATTACAACAGCTTGTTATTTTAGAACAGCATTTATCACAAACTCCTGTCTAAGCTGTCAACATTTTAAGCTGCATACAAGCAGCACCTTCCTTCAGGCAAGGTATTCCAGCTTAGGCTTGAGTTTACTTTAAATTTCAACAAAACTTTCAGAATAACCAAAACGTTTCACCACACAGTCCTGCCACCATACTTTCCTGTGCCTTTCATTATCCTTTGTCTCTAACTTTTTGTCTTCTATTCTCTCATGCCTTTTTCTCCCCAAAATCCAACCTAGGGATGAAGAAAAGTTCTCTAGTTGATTGAAAAAGTAGAGAATCACCAGGTGAGAATCTTAAGAAGAATATCACAAAAACTGCATTTGTCTATCCTCAGATGTTTAGAAAACTCACTCTCATGTATTTGCTTTTTTTTTTTTTTCTTAACAAAAATTCAGTACATTTAGTGATGTAAAATAACATTAGCAACACTATCTATATTACTACATAAGCTTAACACATGGCAACTACATATCAACACTTGGTTAGCATCAGCACCTGAGTTCTGCCACAAGTGTACTCTGTAGGCCTGATGACATCATCTGTGCTAAATTCCAGATGAACTCCAAACCTCTGTTCAGATAACTGAACAACACCCACACCACACTGTAGAGGGTACCAAAGGACATGCTCAGTCATCACACAAACCTTTAGCAACACAACTCCCCCATCAATACTCGTTAGTTCCAGCTAGATAACACCTTTCAGATATTAGTCCAGGGAAAAATTTAGGTTTTAGCCTTAGGTTTTGTCCAAGGAAATTATATATGATATTAATTGGGAATTTATATATGCAAGATTCTTCACCTGGGAGAACATCAACATTTTCTGTCTCTCTTTTATATGTATGCAAATGTTTCTAAATATCTTACTTTACTCATTGGCTCCTGGATTCATTTTTGTTCTTGTAAGGTGCAACAGCTTCTGTTGGGCCATAATTTCTCCATTTGATCCACTGATATTCATGTGCAAGAAGTTTACACGCATGCTAAGATCTACCTTGGGTCAGGTTTCAAGAGAACAAGCTACATTAATATGCTTGCATCCAGCACATCCAACTCCTCCCCTGTGCTCTGATTCGATTAGAATGAAAATGCTCAAGTTTTAGATCTATTGTTTCAGAAATTTCTAAGGGCATTAGGAGGATGTCTGTCACCCTGGTGCAGAAAAGTTTTTCTAAAGTCATGTTCCCTTCTCAATCCCAAAGTACTTCAAAGTATTATAAATACAATGTTACCAATTAGAAAAACACCAAATTCATAACTATACAATGTGAAATGTAGTGTTGATGAATTTTAACTAGAAATTAAGGCCCATTTTGCAGTTACTCTCATTTTTGTCTTTAGCCGAGTACTGCAAATAAAGGATTTGCTGCATGCATTAGATAATAGGTCAAACAATGAAATTACAGGTGTAGATATGAGGGAAAATCCCTCAACTCATCAAAAATCAAGCCTAGAAAAGACTACAGAGCAGAAATGGCAGGAAAACTTAAATAAGTACATCTCTACCCTATTCTGTATCTACTTCAACACCTTTGACAAATTAGAACACTGGAGGTAAAACTTTTCAGAATAAAAGACTTGGGAAAAATCTTGCCATCTAAAATGAAACAAGTAATGACAACATTTCCCCAGGGAAGCTACTTCCAGAGAAATAGTAGATACTATTATTTGCTGTAACAGATAAAAATGAGATGTTTCTACCAAGTTTCTTGAATTGCTTCAAGTCCATTTTTTTAAGGGGGAGAATAAGGAAGGAAGAGTAAGAATTTAGTTGGAGATAGCTTGAGATGCTGGGTTTTACTCCAATTTAGAAGATGCAGTATGCCATTTTAAAGCTATCTTAAATTTTAAATTATTTTTTAAAATGTATATTTCAAGTGTATGTTTTAAGTGCTGAGTAAAACATTTCAGATGAAATTCAAACTGCAGTCAAATAAAACTTTCCTTCATTTTTTCTTTTATTCTTTTCCACTTCTTACTTTCAAGTTTTCACAGCGCTCTAATCAAAAATAATAAGAAAAAGTCTTGAGGTTTGAATTCACCCATTCTATATAAGATGAGTAACCATCCATGTCTATTCCTCCCAAGATTTCCTTCCTGCAATCGAGAAAGTTACAGGAAAGTCTAAGACAATTTCATACCATTACATTTGAACAAACACCTGGATGCTATGAGGTAGAATTTAATTACCATGTCCATCCTCTTAAATGCATATAATTTACCAATACAATCTGTCTGCACATACCAGAATTGTGCACTGACCACTGTGTTGACTAATCCTGTTAGGGTTCAGATTATCAATGCTTGTCTGGTCACAAGGTGAAATCATTTAAATATTGGTCTCAAAGTATAAACATCCTACGTGAGTGCAAAGACGCTGAAAAATTTTCCTTATTCAAATATTTTCTTTTGAATCTTAATATAATATTTATACTATAATCCAAGTTTCACATTGCCAGAAATGAATTCAAAGCCATTGTTGAAGAGCCTGCTGAGACTTGGACTGAGACAAGCATAGGAAATCTCATCTAGAGTAATATGACAGCTTGACCTTGTAACAAGCAGTAGGAGGAACCATGACAAAGGCAAGAGTATCCACGACAAAAGAAAATTTCTTCACTTTCCTTTTTGCCTTTTCATATCAAAAGTACAAATTAGAAATAAATTTAAGTTACTCAAAAAGCTATTTTCACTTTCATATTGGTTCAAAAAAATATAAAAAGTGCATTTTCCATCTTCTTCCTGGAAATGAGAAAAGGGAAAAGGACTGGACATAAGAAAGACCTTCTGTTTATTGATGGATAGCCAATGCTTTATAGTTTAAGAAAGCTACTTAAATAGAATAAAATTTTATGTCCTAAAAACACTATGTAGTGAGAAAAAAATCTTGCAGCAATTAAAATCATTTTAGATTGGTGTTTATAAATAATATTTCTTCTACAAAAATAATCCATAAACAAAACATCAGCTTCTGCACTGTCTCATACTCTGTAGGAAATGCTAGTGGATAGCATTACATTTCTGCACCTGCCTCCCACCACAACTCCTAGATACTTCAGTAAATGGAACAGAAGTCAGTTCCCAAATTTAGCTCCTCAGTGACGCTGTTCTTGACATACTAGTATAAAACACATTCACCTTTTATGAGCTGGCACAAAGCTGAGCACTATTCAAATCTCACTGTCAGGATTTTTAAAGCGACCTTCCAGATCTTTCTCTAGGTGTGATTTCTCTCTTCCCCAAAGTATCTGTACATAGTAACTTAAATGACAAACAAGAAGTGGCAGAAAGATTTCATTTTGGTTTGGTTACATCAGAATATTACTGACTGTTCTCTGAGATTACTAGCTCAGCAGCTTTTAAATACAGTTACTAAATTTCAAAACACCTAGGTTAGCAGACCTTTGTAGCTTTGAGCACTGACTCACATTTCTTTCCAATTTTCTCCCTTCTTGCAACTTGAATTTAAATGTCAGTGAGGGATTTTTGTCAAAGTTTGTCAGTGGCAAAATCAGGGCATCAACCTGTTAAATAAACAACGAGCTCTCAAACCATTCCAGAAAAACAATGAGATTTCTCATACTTACATAGTTTGTGAGTTAAGATTTATTTAGGTTTTAAATCGCTTTAGGCAGGCATGTAACGTGTAAAACAGAAGCCAGTAAGAGAAACATTTTACTCTGGCTCCTTACTGAGGAAGAACAAAGCTTTTGAAACAGACTGAAACGTCACATTCATTAAACAACATTAGCCTTCCTTGTCTAATACATTTTTTCTTTCATTTAATTTCCATTGTATTCATTTGTATCTATTTTTAAAAGGTAGCTTAACTTTCATATAAACAAGATACTTGGATTGCAATAGCTTCTCATGCTCACATTAATAGGAACATCCAAAAAAATGCAAATTTCTACAGGTTTTGGTTCGCCCCCTTCTCCTTTTGGTCTAAGGATACATTAGTATCATCCAAAAACAGCCTAGGTGATTCAGTTAAATGCAACTGTTCTGGGAGAGAATGAAGAATTAACTGAAGAATTCTCTTTTGTTAAAAACACCTAGAATCTTACATGCTCACGTCTTCTTGATCCTACATACCTATCTACACACAAATGTATAAATAATTGAAGTTTCTCATATGAATGCACAGCTTTTCAGAGATGCAAAGATACTTGAGACAATAAATCTTTCCCCATTTCAGATTTTTTTTTTTTTTAAAGAATCTGACACTCATTAATTGAACGGCTGGATGAAGTTCATAAAGCTTGAAAACAACCGTGGACCTGTTTCAAGAATTCCTATCTTCAGCCCCATCTGTAATGGCAATGAGAAGTTGCCTCAAGTTGAAGAGTATTCAGAGCCAGGATGGAGAGATTGAGAAGCAAAGATAGGCTGTGGTTCTAGAAATCATTGTGTTGAAAAGCACCTAGATCCTGGCTGCATGTATGAGATCCTCTGTAAATAAATTGAATAAATAGGTTACTGAAATGCCGGTCTATTTGAAATGCATACATGAGGTGTTTTGAATTAAAACATTCTTTATTTTATTACTGGACTAAAGTTCACTGGTGAAAAGAAGTCAAGTTCTGTTGGCATCTCCAGAAGATTATCAGTCGCTTACCGCATTCAGTGAAAGTTAGTGACCTACCACAAACAGGACAGCAAATGTAATATCCCAAGGTCAGGAAAATATTTTTTTTTCTTCATTTTTCTGTTTTGCAGTTAAAAAAAAGAAAAGCGCAAATTCATCCCTACGTAGATTTGATGTTCTTAAAACGGGCACAGAACAGAAGTGGTTCGACAAAAAAATCATATTTATAATTTCATTTTCATATTAAGGAACACCAAGGCTTTCCAGAAGTCTCCCCTAGCTTCTCTTGCAGCAACTGAATAGCTCTAGGCTGCATTATTTTGTGAAAAAACAGAAAGAAGTTTTTTATAAAGTTCACCACAATTTGTTACTGCTCAGCAGGAACATAATCTGGACTTCTTGCAGTGCTGTAACCCAATTTAATTTCCCGTCAGGCTGCCTGATGGATGTGTCTATAGAGTTTTCAAAAGGGAGATAAAACTCTTTAGTACTTAAAGCAGAAAGTACTTTCCATTTCATTTGTTATCCAGAAGTTCAACCATCACCTACTCAGCAGGAATTTGCTAATTCAGTTCTACAATTCTGTGATTCTGTGATTTCTTGAGCAATATGTCGAAGTTTTTTCATTTAAGATGAAAACACAAAAATAAAACATACTAATGGAAACCCTGCATAGGTGAGTCTGATTCACAGGCACTCTAGAAATTGCAGCCTGTAACAGCTCACTGTTATCTCCTCATTTTAACTCACAGTAATACTGACCCTTCAGCACTAATCGAAAGACCGCTATTTAGGCAGGCCGCATGGAGGCCCTGCATGTAGCATGACCCAAGAGAAGCTGGGGAAGTGACACGTGCCACCTACCCAGGTAAGGGAGAACATTCATTGCCTTCAGTCACAAGCAAATCAGAAACCCTGCAGAAGTCAATATAAACTCAGGCAGACCAGAAATAGCACCACACTTTCTTTCTTAGTAAACCTGTGAGTATAATCTCATGGATTAATGAGCACTTGTTATAGAAGGTTCCCTGAAAAGACACATGTACACCAAATTTTTCTCATATATTCCCCTGTAAAAGGGTGCTAGAAATATTACAGCTTTCATTGCTGTCTTTATCAAGTTTGCAAATATGCAACTACACCTACATGTGAATGGAAAATCCCCTCTGAAAATATCTACAGACATTTTGATAACAGGTTTATGATTGCTCTTCCTATCTGTGCCAATAGCTGCATTTCTTTCTATGGTTACGTGCAGGTAACAACATACCGAGAGTAATGACACCATGCCACTGTTTAAAAGCATTTCCAATTTGCATCATAAATCAACCTTGGAAATTTATTTTAAGACTTTAGAATTGCACATTTGAAAGTTCTTGATACATCAAATAAGTTTTAATGAATAATTTATCAGCTATGCTCTAAGGAAACACTGCTAAACACAGAGCCTGACAGAGCTGGAGGACTGAAAATAATCTAGATGCACATTTCATACTTGAAGTATCATACGTCAATCATTTTCCAACACTAATTCCAATGAACATTGAACAGAGGTGAATGTAGTGCTCTCCATGGAAGGCAAGAAAGAATAAAAACGCATCAGCATTACTGCAAGGGTTGTTTTAGGGTAGTTGAAGATAGCTTTAGAGACCAGAAAAAGTAACTCCATTCACTAGACAGAAAAATAGCGAGTTGAGGACATTGAAATAAGAGCAACTTTGCTATCAATACCTTGATTACTAAGAAGTCTCTAAAGAATTGCAAAAAGGACCGAAATGCAGGGATGATCCGAGCAACAACAGCCTCCTGACACCAACCTTCTGTACCATCCACATTATGAAATGTCATTTGGGAGGGCAGCAAGCAAAGCTATTTGATCACAGGCGTTAAACACGGCTCCAGCACTAACCTACTCCCATCCCAGCACTTCAGATCAAAAAGACATATGGAAAAATGACAAAATATTAACGGAACAACTGTAATCATTTCTCAGAGCACTTAACTAGAAAGTTAGAAAGCGTGACACCACCAGGATCATCTGGTCACAACTTTAAAGCAGAAGGACAGATTTCAAATCATAATAAAAGCTATTTTTGTCCTACACTTTTACATGTATTTTCTGTTTCTTGAGGATTCCTCAGCCCTTTAACTGTTTTCTCTGAAACCCTTTAACCACTACACTACGGGACGTCAAGGATTCACTTTTCCTTATAAAATTATCTGCAGTACACTCTTTTAATCTGATAAGATATGTTTGCTATGAGTTTACCTCAGCATAGGACTGAAAAGGATGCTGGCAATGACTGTCTGCTGTTCTGCAAGTACGTATACCTATTATTCTAATATTTCTATAAGTACCAGTAGCTTTCTTTTCCTTTGGTTAGGCAGATTTATGTCTGTATCTTAGGGTCAGATTCACAAAACCAAGGACTGAGATGTACCCGAAGGCCATTTATGCTACCTGAAACTAGTAGCTGACCATGTTGAGCTACTATTAGACAAGCTCCTATAAAATTATGCCTTAGTACAAGGAAGAGCCAAGAAAAAAAAATAAGCAAGGAAAAAAGCATATAGCTAATGAAAAAAACACCAAATAACTGAGAATCAGTCTTATCTACTAAAACAGTGAGCAACTGGCACCACATGTTTGCAGATGCTTCCATCTTCTCTCCTGCCAGCTTGGCAAATTGATTAGGAGTCCATCCCATGTCTACATAGTCTTTCAAGATTTCCTCAGTCTTAAGAAAAATTAAAACCACGGCCACACATGGTGTGGCATCATGCAACTGACCCCTTTTCCCAAAGACTCAGATATGCCCTCAAGGCTAGAGCAAAGGAGATAAGCCTTCAGCAGGAGTTTAAATGCAATGATGAAAACATACATAGTAACTTTCTGCTCCTTTCCCCTTCCCCTAATTCCTCACCAGCTCAACAGCATTACCAAAACTGAATGTACATCAAACTCAGACTTTAAGCTTTGTTTAGTTTCACATCCACACAGATACAAGGTAACTCTGCCTTTGTCAGATTTGCATCTGGGCTTCTAAATCTAGGAAAAATACAACTCATCACTTTTATGCATTATTTTACTTAGGTCTGTGAACAGTCCAGATGGCTTCTTTGAATGTTAGATTAGATGATGCTATTCTACTGTTCTGAATCAGCCAAAGTTATAAGCAGTGTACATCATGATTGAAAATCATGATTGAAGTCCACAAATAATCACGCTTATGTAAAAACATACTTATTCAAAAATTAATATATTTACTTGGAAATCCTCAGAAAACACATGCTTAATGTGGAGAATATCCCGAAATGTGTGGTTTGGTTTTCATACCAATGCCAGACTTTACATAAGTTGAGCTCTCAATGTGAGAGCAGTATTCAGTCTCTATAGTGACACCTCAGTGCCTCCAACTGTCTGAGTGCATATAAAGCGTTCAAAAGAATTTCAATGCCTTTCCTGTTTGCTCCATAATGAAGATATTGCCAACACAGAATCCAATGCATCAACAGCTGGATAAACTTCCGAACTTCAAATGACAGAAATAACACTGAAAAGATGGTTAGGTCACTAGAATCATTCATTGCATTAGAGATGATGTTGCAAAATTGGAAAAACCTTAATCGATTTAAGTGATTCAGTGTTTGACCAGCAGTCAAGACTGGAATAACTACGAAAAGACAGTACTTGCAGAAAAAAAAAAGACAGCACTGATTAAGGTATTAAAAGTGAGTATTTCTCTCAATACCCAAGAGCAAGACATATTTAAAAATAAGGAAAGAAGTGAAGGCAATTTTTCAGTTCTCTAGAGTAAACTTAATTAGATACGTGTAACTGTTTTATTTCAGCTCATAACACACAATATTTCCCCAGCCAGGCCCTCAGTGCACTACTTTTGTCATTCGTAGAACACTTTGTCCTCCATGCCGAATGAAGGTTCTCTCTCCAGTAAGCCAAACTTGCTATTTCTCGTTCTCTTAATCTTTCTCTAAAACATACTTCCCTAAACATACCTTATTCTCAGCAGAAATTGTGTTCTGCTAATTCCTCTCATTTTTTAGCTCTGTCTCAATCCTGAATTTGTTTAGCTTTCCTCATTTAGGTAGCTGGGATTCATTACAGTACAGAACGAGTGTTCTGCATGAAGCCTGACTATGGAGCAGCTTGTCAAAGGGGCTACTGCAGTGCAAACATGCTTCATTTCTAGGTAGGAGTGACCCAGAAAATATAATTCAAGTAACAAGAAGTCTTGCTAATTAGAATACATAATCTGAAATCAGAATGCCAACACAGAACTGCATAAAGCAAAGAGCTAATCGGTTTTGTTTAGTTCACATTCAAATACTGATGAATGCTCAATTTAGAGCATTACTAGGTACATTTACAGCGTTATGAAAACAGTCATTGCCACCAAAAGATAAAGAACCTGAAACTCTCTCAAAAAATTAAGTTTGCTATCAAATTTTCATAAGTATCCATGAAGTTACATTGAATAAGACAAAACTTAAAATCCACTATTTTTTACTCTTATTTTAAAAAGTAAGAACTAGTTTAGATGTGAGAAGATTACAAAAGCAGGTTTTTGAAAGTAAATAAAGAATACATTAATTTAATATCTGTCAATACACATATAATACTTTTAATCTTTTTCACATTTAAGTCAAATTTTAAAAAATGTAGGAAGGTTATACATTTTGTGGCTGGCTATCCCAGAGTTAATACCAAATCCGTATTTCACTTTTGCAATGCCAACAACTGTCATAAGAAAAAGCTAGGTTATAAACTACTCTAACAGCAGATTTTTACAATAAATGAGCATGAGAGTCATATATAATGTATTTTCTGCTATTAAAAAATAAACATCTACAGCGTGCGCTAATTAACTTTACTGCTGAATTAGTAGTATTCCTGACTGTTCTTTAAATAGAAGAAATATTGCAAGGATGGCAGTAAAGTCAAACACCACAGTCCAGAAAAAGCTGATGTCTTTTAACACCTCTCTTGTCCAGAAGCTCTGTGTTCCCTGGAGGGCATCTTAAAACCTATGTACACTGACTTCACACAGAAATCTTCCACAGCACATGAACATGCAACAGAAGTATTTAAGAGGTATATTCTTGCGTCTGAATCTGATTTTTAACATGGCAGCTTAATAGATCTGCCTCTCCAACATACAATACATATTCTCTAGAGTTAACAAGCTTTCTTCTGCTGCAGGCTAAGGAGTGAATATGCTTAAGCACAGGGCACGTTCTGCCAGCTCATTTCTCCATGTCAATGGAAACTCAGCTTGAATAGGACTACGATCTTCATGAGTTGTCACAAAACTCATGAAGTATTTAATTGCTGCATCAATAAACATTGCACTGTTTGTGTCAATTTTGCCTTTTCTTGCTGCTGTAGTGCTCTACGGCAAGTGGTACAGTACAGGATGTACTCAGTTCTCATGAGAAAAAGCTACAGCATCTTCTAGTCTTACCTTTACTGGAGTCAATGGTGCATCAGGATCAAGTCTGTGTGAAAGCTGAAAAGCATCTGACAGCCAGGTCTCTGTAAGGCCCATCAGAAAGGTCCTTTTCCTCATCTTACTAGAAAAACAGTTTAATGAGCTCTGGGTTGTGCTCAGCATGTAGAAAAAGTGCCTGTCAAAAGGAAGAGAAAAACATGTTACAATTTACTGAATGAACTACGTTCTAGATATAGTGTCCATCTCTTGACAGAAGTCCCAGTTGTTCATTAAAGAAATACTTTACCTCTTAACTCACTCATGCAATAGGAAATGTTATTAAGTGCCTTATAGAGTGAGTATTGCCCATAGTGCGCAGACGTGAGTCTGGCCTAAGAGTTAATTTAAAATACAAAAGAAAACAGTTTACAATATAGTCATGTAGTCTGCACTAGTGAGTTTATCTGGAAGGAATCCAAAGTTTAGATCTCTGTACCATATTTCATACTAGCTTTTATTTTTATGCTTAAAAGACATCCAGTCAGCCTCCTCTGAGACTTCCACATTTGTTGTGCTATGAGTTAGAATGAGATGCTAACGCAAACAAATGACACTGCTAAATGACATGCCATAAATGTATGCCACAACTGGATTCCACGTATTTTATTTACTCAAAAATTGAAGTTTCTCTCCTTTAAAAGTTTTCTAATTTATTTTTTTCCCATACATTATTCAAAATCTGTCAGTGCCACTGAATATTGAGTACTTCTTTTTTCTAGTGAGGAAAAGCATGTACTGAGTGCATGACTCCAGAAGTACAATTTCCTGAAGTCAGCAAGAGACCTCATCACATGTTCAGAACCTTGGAGTCAACCTCTTGCTTGATTTCTTCTGCTAAGTTTCATGCTTCAGGGAGAAGGATGTTGTATATTGCAGTTACCTCCTCAATATCAACTGAAGCAGAGCCAACCATGATGGTATAATTCCTGTAGCTGTTTTTAAGAAGGAACGCAGAGTCTGACCCTTGAACTTCAACATGTTTTCCTAGAACTCCCTTGAACTCAAATGCAGAGACTTTTCACTTTCAATAAGGCAGCACATGAGGTCACATTAACAGGTCACATAATGGGACCAGGGCTGTTGCAGTCCCTATAAGAGTGTATTCTGTTCCAATTGGGTACAAAAAGACTGAAATTTCAAAAATTCTCATAAGACTAATCATCAGAAGTCACAAGTAGAAGTCACAAGTGAGGGTACAGGGAGCCTTAAAGCCAGCCCTGGTGGCAATGGGGGCCCAGTGGTGCCTGCTGTGCTGGAGATTATCCTGATTGAATTCTTGTGCAGATGATAATCCAGTCTGGGATGCAATCCTGTGCTTCCTGACTCCTTAATCCCATTGCCACAGAAGCTGTCTAATGGAGGAGCTGGTGAAGCAGTGCAGGGCACTCCCAGCTCCTGTTCCCTTTTAATACAATGGTTCTAGTCAGAACATCGCAAGTTTTGAGAGCTTAAGTGGGACTTCAGGCCTTGTACTTGCCCTTAATCACATGGATCAAATCCTTCAGAATTGCAACTGAACTCACACTACATCCTATCTTTGTAAATTTTGGTAGAGGATAAGTTTGCTTCTAACCAAATACGTTGCTATCACCAACACAAATATGTTGAATCAAATATATACAAATGTGAATGCATGCAAGCATATTTTAATAGGATCATCTTCAAACATCTTTTATATATAGTGTTGATATGTACAGTGTCTATAGTGTTTAAGAAGCTTAACTGCAAACACTGCCTGAAGTGGCTACCTCTTATCAAAAAAAAGATAGACAAATAACAGTGTTAAATTGTACCATGGAATACTAGGAGAAAATGAAACAGGGCAACTTATTATGATCTTATTTCTGAGCTCACTGTGGGTTTTAAGTCAATGCAACAAAATCACCATTTGCTGCGTTACCGCAGTCATGAACAAAAATAGTCTTGTCCATGTGCCTAGAAGGCTGGAATACTGGAACACCCTACAGCCCACATATTAACACAAATTCAGAGTTCCTTGCAGTGTTCAGGGTTGCAGTTCTACAGTTGTAGATCCTGACTTGCTGCAAAGAAGCTGGCCAACTTTAACTATGGTTAACTAGCCAGATGCAGATGGGTGACAGTGCAAGAGATACAGACATTCAAAATGCCCACAGTAAGCTGTAAGACACAGATTGTTCCTTCTAGGAGATGGAAATCAATGCAAATCTATGCATTAGTTATGAGATGTTTTAATTCCAATAATAAACATGCTGTGATTGATGAATTTTTCACAGCTGTTGTCTATATAGCTGTTTAACTAGAGTATGCTGGCAGAGGCTGTTAATTCTTCATCAGGTTGCCAACTCCATTGCATTCCTTTTTCTGCAAGGGAAGATGACAGTTGGCAGAGTGACTTGGGCGGCTGGTCAGGGGACCTGACATTTGTCAGAAGATCAGCGCGTTAGATGACAAGCCAAATTCCATCAGCTTCCTAAAAATACTAGCACACTGATAAACAAAAAGTGTTTTAATTGCTAGTGCTACTGTCTTTTCTACTATTGATGTGCACTGGATTTAACTACGTGGAAATGCCCACTCCATGATACTGTTATTGCCAGGGAAGGGGAGAGCCAGCCAACTGTAACCTACCCAAAAGGAAACAGGAACAACTGCCTTGGAAAGAAGAAAAATAAGAAAAGCTGCCCATGGTCCTGGCATTTAAGTATTCAGTCTTCTAAATCCAAACAAATTCTTCACTAGAATATTCCAGTGGAAAAAGGGAATCCCTATTTTAGGTGTCACATGACACATGCTCAGCTGGGGCCTTCGCGATGGAGATTCCCAAATGAGTACAAAATAGGGGAAGCCAGAAGTATTCCTCACTGAGCCATCTAAGATCTGACTCAAAGAACTTCACCCAGAGGTCAGCAGGGTGAATATTTTGCTTTTCCTTCACCCAATGCCTGCATCAAAAGCACCAGGAGAAGCATCAATTGTGGATATAGCTCCTGTGCCACAGGTCTCTCCATTACAAGCTAGGACTTCCAAACTTATCCCACACGTGCCACCACATAGTTCTTAGATGTTGTCAAGTTCTGCCATATTCACACAGACCACATATAGATGGAGGCATCTGGACATCTAAAATACTGACCTGAAATAGAAGTCACCTTTTATGTACAAGAGCAGATAAAGTTTCATATGATTAACCTTCATTTTACTTTATAGGTATTAATACAGACTAATCTCTTTACAGCAAGAGGTTCAGAATTCACTCACAAAACTAGATCCCCAAAATTAGTCAAAAGTCTTGTGGCAAATATATATATATATAAATCAAATCCACAATTTCATTGCAACTGCAGGGGAAAAAAATTACATTTCTGGTAACAAAAAATTTGATACTGAATGTCACGCTCAAGTTCATCCTTCCACAATTACAATCATGTTGACATGTTGGTGGAAAAGTCAAGTTTATCTCTTTAATACCATCAATTTTAACTTCTCAATTCTGAATGTTTAAGTATCATTTCAATACTACAAAGCTTTTCATCTCAAAAAACTGCAAAAGGCCCACAAGACTTTTTTCACTTAAATTTCTTATGATACAAATTTTAAACAGAAAAAATACTCAAATGTGTAATTTCTTGCTCATTGAGGCATACCAACCAACATAAAGAGAAATATCTCTTTTAAACAACATTATTTGGCATAGGAGACAGGCCCGTGAACACCTGAATTGTTGAAAATATAACTTGAAGTGTAACCAGTTCAGTAAAACCAGATCTGAGGTACAAAGGCATTTACAAAAGCTAAACAGTTAGAGTAAACCTGAGTAACATAGCAGTAAGACTTCTGATGTAATTTGTTCTGAGACTCTGTAAGAGGTATTTCTCTGCACCCAACAGCCTGGCATTGCAATACAGAAAGTCTACACAAGGCAGCCTACTGCACTGAATATTTTCCCGTTTCCACAATTATTTTCCTAACTGGGCAGTGATATCTATCACTTTCAGAGGCAAGAATCCATGTTCTACTCAATTGCAAAAGGTTCCTCACCCCCAGCCAGCGTGAAGTTGTCCTATATCTGTGTGCCTTCACACAAAACACCGTAACTACCTCCTGAATAAACAAACACTGAGTGAATGGTCAGCAGGAGGGGTTTAGATGTCTGCCTACCCCTCTCACTCTCCTCAGCCATGAACCTAAGAGGATTACGACAAAACCTTAATTTTCACATTCTTTAATTTGAAAAAGATGTTGCAGTGGAAGGTCTTCTGGCTGTTTGAAGGTTCAGCAACCCAAGGCAGCTAAAACCACTTTGCTCACTAACTTTACTAACTTTTCATTTTTGTATTTGTTTCTAACAATGCAGAAGACTGAGTACATGCAAGATGAACAAAAGCCACCTAAGATCCTGGCAAAACATGCAGGGTCTGACAGTGCCAAGTCTTACATTACGCTATTCAGCAGCTCTGCAGGATGCCTTGCTTGCAGCAATTCAAAGTTTGCAAGCAGTGGCATGGAGTATAAACTTATCATTCCTCATAATCCCTTCCCAAAAAGGCAAAGTAAGAGTTCATAAACTTTAGAGTTGATTTCTGCAGTTGAAGCTCCTGGTCAACGCTTTACTGTATGTCTTACCAAAGAGTTGAAAAGAAAACTACTTGAGAAAGACAAGGCTTAATTTCATAAACAACAAGAAGATGGTAAGCCTTCCCCTGGTTTTATTAAGGGTAAGATTCTTCAAAGTCATCTAGCATTTCATACCAGAGTATGACTTGCACACATATGCAAACTCAGAGCCTGACCCTAACAAACAGTTATTCCAAAAGTTCAGCATTTATTCTAGTGCAATGTTTACATCCTTAATGCTTTGTCTGAAAAGTTGATGAAAAATTGAGGGGAAGGAGAGGAGAAAGATCTTGCCTTAAAAAGAATAAAAACTTAAAAGCAAAACTAAGGATTGTTTACTAGCAAATGACCCCCAGAAGACAGCAGAAAACAGGTGTCTGTTACAGTATAAAATGTAACAAAGGAAACCTGCAAGTGCAGTGCATGCTTCAGTTTTTCTACTAAAATCACATGCTCATTCTCATGATTCTCATCCATTGGAGCTCATTCTCATGATTACCACATTGCCCTGTACATCATTTAACGTGAATCAGTGCCTCCATATCACAGTTGTGTTGTATCCTTCTACACCTTATTACGTAAACTGGAGGAATGCATACAATTACCTGGTTTCCTTAAATGAGTTGTGGGCAGCAAATCACATTTAAATTGAGTCTTGATATCAAAGAAATCACCACTTGAAAAATTAAAATCCATATTACATAGTTAAATCAAAAGATCACAATATTTCACAGTACATTGTTCAGCACTTCCTCCACAAACAGATTTTATAAAAAAAATCTCACAATAAATTATCAAGTGGTCATTATGAAGAAGATTCAGAAATGATGGCCTCTCAACATTCCCTCTGTTGACTTTTACTTTAACAGACTGGTCACCTGACCAGTAACGATCGTCTTTGCCAGACAGAAGTTTTCTATATAATTTGGGGTGGTGGTAAAACTTTTCAAGTAAACCTTGCTATACAAGGCTGTTTTAATACCTTATTTTTCTAGCTAGAGAAGCAGGAGAGCACTATCAATGGCGTCAGCTCTCAAACAAGCAGCAGCCCCACTCCCTGCAGGTACAGCTGCCATTGGGTGTCCCAGCCCCTGGAGACTTTGGGGTCTGGTACCTGCCTGCAGGCCCCCCCACTTCCTCTGCTGGCCACTGCCCCTCTCCTCATCAGGAAGGAGCTGAGAGCAGCAACAGCAATAGACTTACTCCAGGATAGGATTTCTCACACAACGTAGGGCCATTCCATCACCCTGCTTCACAGCATAAGCCAGAATCACATCACTTGCTGCATACTGTTCAAAACTATTTCATTCCTCATTTTGTCTTAGCTATTTAAGTTTCACAAATCATTAGCTGAAGCTAATGCTGATGAAAAGCATGAGAAAAAAAAAAATTGAGTATACTATGTAATGCTACAGCTGGTTAAGTGTTATCATCTCCATGGATGAGGAGAGGAATAATACATGGAGAAAATACTCTTGATGCATTTCATCACAACTGTTTGATTTCTAGTGCAGACAGTCCCTACCTAGTAGTTGTCTTCACTCATTGAAATTTCAACTTCCTACTCAAAAAGCACAAGATTGTGTATATTTTATACATTATAAACTCAGAAACATAGAAGAAAAATATATTCTTGTACATCTTCTATAACACACGAAGACAGGAGGCAAAATTTTGAAGTCTTATTGTAGCCAGAGGAAAAATACTAAAGCCAGCTTTGGAGCACTGAATTGATTCCCCTCTCCCCCCCGCCTCTCCCCCCATTTCTGCCAGAACTACCCAGCTTTTTGCCTTCTCCTAGCATAATTCAATATATTCACTAGACAGGCTCAGACAGCAAAGCGTTCATCCATCTCCAAGTCTGGGAAGCCATGTTTTCAGAGAAAATCCCAAGAGACTGCAGTACAGATGTTTCCTCAAGAAGCATCCTTCTGTCTTCACTTCCCTTCCAGCTTTCAGAGTTAGAAAGGAAAGATCCGATAATCATCTCAATCTCTCCATTCCCATAGGACAGTAAACCAAACTCTAAAGCAAATTTGCCAAGGAACCAAAGTCAGAAGTAAGAACAAGCAAATCCAGAAAAACATTAATAAAAATTGTGAGAGAACATTTTTTACTCAGAGAAATTTTAGACAAACACAAAGAATTTGAAAAACAAGAACTTTCATTAAAGCACTTACTGTTTGCAAACGTCAGACAGTCAAAATTCAAGGCAGAACCAAAAGTGCACTATGTGAAATCAAAATTTGTGTCTTTAATTACTGGAGACAAACTGCACTTCCATACTAGGCAGAAGCTTGGATAAATTCTTTCCAGTTGCACTTGTGGAAGACACCATAGGTCTCAAGTAGTCACCACACATACAAAGCAGCACAGCACTTAGTCTGCAGTGGGCCATGAGCCTACTCTAGTTGCTATTATATGTTGTGTATCATTCCCTCCCCTGTAATAAAACTTCAGAGCACTGACAAGCAATGCTTAAAACCACAGATAACCAGGCTGGTTTTATCTGCTTTATTTTTGTTTCCCCACGTTTAGTATAGCTCACTCTTCTGATGGAAGTAGACTCCATCACCTAAAGTCACTGAGCTTTATGAAGACATGACCAGCAAACGAGCGTAACGACAACAATGAATAGACTGTCAGCATCCAAATCTTGAGTAATTCCCACTGTTTCTTTGAAGTTGCACTGCAACAGCACAAGTGAAAACTGAATTTGTTGTTCTAGAGTTGATTCAACAGAAGCGGTCATTTCCATCATTCCCTATATTCTTTGAAGTAATGCAATATTGCTATTTCAAGAATTTTCTATGCACAGATGTCCTTTCCACAGTCAAATATCATTAAGAAGAAATCGCCACAATAACTTTCTTAATTGAATTTTCAAATTCATGGCTTCCAACTTTACATAGTTACAACAGCATGAAAAGAAATCCCTGAAATTTCTTGGAGAAAGACAGAAACATTCAACTGAAAATATCATAATCACAGCATCTATGTCATAACAAACAGACTAAGAAGTGAGAGAGGACAAAAATAAAAACCAACAGGAAAAAACAAGGCAGCATCTACTTCTCGCAACGCCCTGTTAGAACAGCACCCCCATCCTAACCACTCCCAGATGGGCATTATGCACTGCACGGACTGGCAATGTTGACACCCAAACATTCGCCGTGTTAGAGCAAAATATTAACAAGACTGGCATTTCACATATATAAGTGTTTCCCAAAATAATCATATTCTGGAAGGAGGTGATAACAAAATACTTATATTTGCAGGTTTTAATATAAATACACATATAAGGTTTATTAATATACAAAGGAGAAATAAGCAATTAGAGCATTTACACACTCATAAGCCTGCATACATTTATACAGACTTTTACAAAAGGATTCTTTTCATCACTCTCCCCCCCAGCATCCTCTTTTTATATCTAGTCCACAAATGATTTGTTTGAAACTGTAGGCTTTCAGCCATGCCATATGAAATATCAAGGCCACAAGCCAAATTCCACTCTATTACACAGTTTCAACCTTTAGTGTCAGAAGATTTGCACCAGTGTAAACCAATAACAGATTCTGGCTGCCCTCACGGGCCTGATTTTGGCAGGTGGATGGAGCAGGATTTCCAAGTTGTATTTGTTTACCTCAGGAAACTAAAATTCACATCCAGTTTAGAAGAGATTTTAAAGAAGCTTTATGGTCCAAAAGGCTAATCTCAAATGGAAAACCCCAAAGCATAAGATCGCCATAAAGAAGAGTCTTGCACAATTCGTTTTTATGCCTTTAATCCTAGCTTAGGAGAGATCCAGGAACACACAGGCAGGATACTGCAGAGCAGAGCTAAGGTGTAATCGGAGCAAAGGGCTGTGGGTCAGACCCGGAGCCAGGGCTACTTGTTGTCAGCCTGCCTGCTTGCAGAGGGCCGCTGTTCCCCTGTGGTTTCTGAGTGCTGAATTACAGATACAACAGCAGGGAAAGGAAGGGAAAGGTAAAAATTAAGTGTCCTTTGAGAGTTTTTAATAAGCCTCACAAAGAAAACATGCAACTTGGAAAGACGTAAATCACTTCTCAACTGAAAGGTTTGTTATTTATGAAATATATACAGCTATTTCAAAATTACCATGGTAGTCATTAGGATTACAATTTTTAATTCAGTAACAGACACCATACACAACGTATATAAATAAAATGTATAAGATTGGAGCAGAAATAGAATTTTAATGCCAACACACCACTAAATTACAAGAAACTTCCAAGCTCTATATTAGCATCAGTAAGTGGGCTGCTGCTTCAAATCTGTGACCCTGGGGAAAAAAAAAATGCACATTTTAAAAGGGAGCTACTACCAGTGTGCTCTGAAGGGTTTAAGACGAACCAACCTAGAGAGCAGCGGTGAGGCAGAATTACAGCACCAACAGAAACACAGCATTACTTCATCATAACAGATATCTAATACTTGATATCCAGGGCCTCCTATGAAAATGAATATGTTAGGTAGAATAAATAAAAAGCCTGTACTTTAGGATACCAGCAGCAGAGGAAGATACCTGCAGGACAGTAAAATAGAAGATGTACCTAAGAGAAACGTGCAGAATTAACAACAGCACTTCAGAGCTTTGTTCTGAGTTGCAGTCGACAAGCACGCCAAGCTCTTAAATTCTAGTTCTTGACTTGTTTAAATAAAAAGCTAATTCGTAGTACTTGGATGGTGACTGTCACCCACTAAGCAGTGATACATTGAGATTCGATGTTTAAGTCAAGAGATTCATGTGGATTATGCAGACTCAATTCTATTGAGAAGGAGGGTGTGAAGTTGTTTAAGTGAGCTTCTGTACAACACCTCCTTCACACTGTGGATAAGATCTGCAAGCAGGCTTGCTTGGCAGGGTTTTGCACCCAGTGAAAGTTGCTTAGCTTGTCAGCATCAGGGAACCTTAGTGTGGTAAGTCAGAGCTGTTTCAACAAGAGATCACAATAGAGCTTTTGAATTTATTTTCATGTATTAAGGAAATGTCTGCAGCTTCAAGGCACATAACATACTAGATCTGGACAAACAAAAACACTTGACAGCATAGCCAAGCCAAAGAGCTTAGCTGGGATCAACGAGCCGTTAGAGCTGACTATACACATTCAAAAAAAGCATTACATAAAGTGATATCTATCTAAGGTCACAGTGAGAGCCAGAAAGTAGTGCCAAAACATTCTTGCAGGCTCTCTCTTCCTTGGCTTGCCCTCATTCATGGATGGAGAGCCCTGCGCAAGCTTCCACTGGCTTACCTCTCTCCAGGGGCTGAGCGGGTCATGTTGCAGTCTCTTATATTTAGAAGAACAGGTGGGCAGCCCTGTTCCAAATTTAATCAAGTTAACACTTTATACTTCTTCATGGCTTTCATAATTTTGATAAGCTTAGTGTTGCAAACTAACAGATGAGCCACCCCAGCCTGCTAAGTTACACATATTTCTCTACAAATACCTGCAGTATCTTCTCTTTCCAGGGAAATTATTTTTTCATGCTATTTTAATTGTACACGTTTTTTCCTACTCCCAGCACGGATGCTTATCAGTGGAGAACACCCCAAACTCATGTTAAAAGTGACCTTAGAATGTCAACAGATTTTTGCCTTTGTTTTTTTGTTTTGTTTTTAAATAGAGAGTTGTGTCTCAACTCCAGACCAAATGCTGCCATTTTCTCACTTCCTACCAGGAATCCATAAGGGAATATACTATCAGTGTAATTATCCAGAATTTCAGTCTCTACAAGTTAAGAGACAGCAGGTCCTTCATTAGAACTCTTGACAAAGATTTGGGAACCATCCCCAGGCTTCCAGCTCTCTGTAGCTATAGAAGTGCCCTGGTGATTATCCCCATGGCACACAAAGAATTACATCAACATTCCTCGGCAGTAGTCACACCACCAGGCTGGCAGGGACCAAGGACATTCACACCCCAGGGCTGCCACTAGGACATCTTTCACTAGCAGAGATACTCAGAACCACTTTTTCTAAGAGGCCTGGATCCAGACAGCACATTTAGAAGTGACAGACACATTCACCTAAATGTGACCCATTAGCCAGCTGTTTGTCAGCATAGTCCAAGTCCTGGTTCCTGGTAGTGTACTCCTACACTAGGAATAAATATTCACCTTGTTACCCTAATTATTGGAACATAAATGGAGACAAAAATGAAGCTAGAGTAGCCTTTCCACAGAAAATTCACCTGTGAGACATCTTACAAGGATGGTCTCCCTATGGCACAACAGTATTTCTCCCTGTTCATAGTTGACCATCTATAGAAAGCAGAACTGATGCTTAGAACCAATGATAGCTTTCTGGACTCAGATCTTTTTTAATGACACCATCTCAGATTTACTGTGGTAAGTTGCTTACAAGGGTATTTAAGGCATACATGCCCTGCAGAAACTCCACAGTGTAAGTGATGGCTGGTAGTATTTTCCCTTTTCATTTTTAAATCAGAGAGATGATAATCCTAACGTGTTGATAGAAAACTGCAGGTGACAGTCTCCATTTTGACTCATTAGATTTTATGATAATTTAAAATAGCATATTGGGAGTAAATGTGTTCACAGAGTGACCTGATGAGGGGGTAATACTCTTCCCAGAGCCCTGATGACAAGTAGGGTTAATGTCAGCAATGTAAAAGATAATTAATCTTATCTGTCAGTGCAGCTGCTTCACATAATTTTACCCTAATAGTGAATATCACATATCTTTGCCAAGTTAAAGGAGTAGAAACAGAAGACTGCTCTCAGATGTATTTTACCAGCAATCACTTCCACCTTCATGACAGAAAATGTATTCATAAGTTTAGAACTTTCTGGCCTTTCTTTTTTTCTGCAAATGTGCTAATAAAATTGGTAAATTTACTTTGGTGAAGAGAGCCTCCTCTGGGCCTTCTGCTAAAGGAGGTTGCTTTTGGAAATCAGGGTGCAGAATCTAATTTCCCATTTGAAGTCTTTACAGAAGATTTTTAAAAGTACCACTCACACGGCATCTAGCTTGTTCATACACTCAGCAAGGCAGGACCTTTACAAGTCTAACTCTTGCCAGAGTACAGAGCTGGACACTCAGGTAGCTGGTGAAACTGTTTTCTTAGATAAGAGCAAGCTCTGTAGCTGATCCCACCATTCTGAAGGAGCATTCCTCCAATGGAGAGAAAGTTGCTCCTCTACAAACAGCCCCGTGAGATGGAACTCATCTTCCTTTTTACCATACAGGCCATTGGTTAAGAGAAATCTGTAACAGAAAGTTAAAAACTTTGGAAGGTCCTTGAGAGACAAACATTATACACCATCCCAAGCAAAGCTTGGAGCTGCAGGATCCCTGATGACTGCTGTTGCTTTGCAGGAAGGCAGATACAAAAGATCCCAATCCCCACGTTCTTTGGGCCATCTGTGGAGCCAACTGCATTTCACTTGGCAGCATACTGCTTCTTTGTTTTATGATTTAACAAAATACTGCAGCTATAGCAAAAGGGAGAAAATTAACCCTCTAGGGACGCAGAGTACAAAGAAATAGCTTTGAAAGATCCAGCAGTAAGGAGAGGCTCATGAGAATTTAACTTGAACTCTACCCAGAACTAAAGGAATAGAGGAGAAAGCAAGAAGTGACTACCAAGGAGCCAGAAATAGAACAGCATGGAAAATCCTGCCCGAAATGCAAATCTGTTACCTACTGGGTGGCCTGCATCTAAGTTCATGGAAAGCTGCAGTCAATCAGCTTTTGACAGTGGCATTTAATGTTCCTTAGCTAAGTGGCAGATCCATAAGCAAAACAAGCTTACCAAGAAGCTTGTGACTAACAAAGTTTGTGACTAACTCACAAACTTTGAAGATCTATTAGATAATAGATCTGAGAAGCACTTTAAGAGAAGGTTATGTTCAAAGTTACAGGGCCAATGCCCCATCCCTCAGGGTTTAACTGAGGCTGTGAAGAACAACGTCGGCACTAGCTAGATTTCTCATGGGTATTTACAGGTGCTGATGGATCCAGGTCCCTATGCAGACCTGAAGTAAAATTCCCAGCAAGAGATTACTTTCACAGTTGAATATATTTACTGCCAAAATGCTTGATGATTTTACCAAACTATTTTGCTGAAAACATGTGGCTGAACTGAAAGAGATTAACTAGCATCAAGAAGTAAAAAGGACCTGACTGGCCCTGCAGTTTCAAAGTTTAATGTGAAGAACAGAGTTCAAAAAAAAAAAAAAAAAACCACCCAAATCTAAGAAAACATGTGTATGCAGGTATATGTCTCCTGTTACTGACAGTGGGAGGTAATGCAAACAGGAAGTTTGAACTGATGGGGAAAACTGCCAGATATACAAGAGAGACCAATTAAATGCTTATAGTAATGCTACTGTGAAATGCCAGACTCTGGACAGGAAGCTGAAAAAGTTGTTAAGGAAATACTTGAGCATGTCATTTGGTCTTTTAGAACTCGCAACAGTAAAACCTGTTAAGTATATCCAAGGGTGAGTTAAAGTGACAGATTTCCCCCCACACACACACACTGCTTGATTTCCAAGAACATTTAAGAATTCTAGCTTAAGCTAGCAAGTATCCGGTGCAGCTAACGCTTCCCTGGCTTCTTTCTACGCTAATTGAGGTCCAACTATTGCCAGAGATATCAATTTTTACATTAGGAATCCATTTCTCTTCCCAAAGCAGATGTCAACAATTTGAATGATGTTCAAGTCCAAAAGGTCCTTTTTTCCAATAGAAAAATCCCATTCTTCTACTTTGACATCCATTCTGATCACTTCTATTGTGATCTATTTTGTTGATCCATGAAACACGATATTGATCAAACATCTTTGCTTCTCAATCCCATACCAATACAATACTGTGATTTCACAAAATAAGAGTGCCTGTTAATAAAGGGCAGCTTTGAGCCCATGCATCTAGAGCTACAAAGACATGGCTACCACTCAAAGTCATTACAAATGTAGCAATACTTGAAAGAGCTGAGATTTAATATTGTGCATACCAGAAAATAGGGACACTATATATAAAACAGTAGTGGTGACTGTTAGAAATAAGAAAATAAACACATTTCACAAAGTTGTTTAAACAAATAGGAGAGAAAAAGAATCCAATAACAGCAACATGACTCAGGAAACAAAGATTGCGCATAAAGTCGAAGGCAATCTCACAAAGGAAATAGATTTGGCCATACTTGCTGGAATAGAGTAACAAATTACTTGAAAACACCACGTGATCCACCAACATCACCTTATTTGTGAACCAAAAGCAACAAAAATGAGAATTGCAGCTGAATCAAATGCAGCTGTACTATAAACACATTTTAGCAGCGCCAGATACAGATGTGTTTGGAGACACAATAGAGGAATGAATTCTGTAAACAGTAGAGACAAAAATTCAAAGTATTTTATGTTTGTTCATTTGTTTGCAAGGATTCTAGACCAAACAAGATCTAATGTTGCAAAGACGGCTCAAAATCTCTAGACAGATATGTCATAGAAAGAACAAAATTAACTATGAGTCTATGATAACCAGGTGAAATAAATTGAGATCAACTACACAGAGATCTTTAGCCCTCTATCTTTGACAAAGAGCAGGAGGCTTCTTCACTGAGTGCATGCACCAGGAAATATTGCTTTACTACACATACAACAGAAAAGTTTTCAGTTTCTTTCCCATCCTGCCTACATAAGAAAGTATTATACAGACTTTTTGTACCTCCTGAACTTAATTCCAGCTTAACTTGAATGCCGTCATCCACAGACTATTTTCAGATCTTACCGTAGGTCCTAAATCATCTTGAACCTCACTACTCACACCAAACATAACTTCAAAGCGGA
>WBMW01005746.1:435361-447448 GCA_013396635.1 Penelope pileata | reverse complement strand
CAAAGCGGAAAAAAAAAAAAAAAAAAAACAACCCTGAGACTGCTACCTTTAGAGAGTCTAGATTAGACTTTTTCCATTGTCTTGCTCAAAAGGATGCCAGATAACCAGGTCCAGAGACCTCTTACTGCTCCTTCTTTTAGGAAATAATTGCCAGCACATATTCTAAGTATTTTAACAACATTTTGAAACACACAGAAGAAAATTCCAATCTGAGTTAATAGAAGTATGTGCATACATGGAGAAATAGTTATATTTAACCTTATTCCATGAAGGCAGAAATCCACATGCATAATTTAGACTCTTTATAAATACACACATGTAAAAGAGGAAATATATCAGGATCGATATTCATTGTGATTTACCACTTAAATTCAATCTCCCAGAGGCACAGCACATTTTAATGTGCTTGGAAGAACCCTAATTGACTGGGATTTTTTGTTGCTCTTTCTTTTCATATGGTTTCATTTTTTAAAAACTGATAATGTAAACTTTGTTGCTGAATAATATGAAATGGCAAGCTGCATTCAAGTTGTTGATAATGAATGGATATTTAGAGTGAAAAAGTACATATATTTTTAATGGGGCCTCAGGAGTTGCAAACCAAACCTTACGTATTCCTGAGAACAGGCAAAAATCACCTGAATAGCACATTGCAAAGCAATGGAAACATGTCAATAACAAGCCTGCTATGATACACAGTGAATGCCTATGATTTTAAATGGAAATCATGTTTTCTTAGCTATACTTTTAAGTTTAGACTTTAAACTCATACGACAGGAGTTGTAACTTGTCCACAGTCACCATAAGGTGCCTAAAAACATAAAGGAAAAGGACCACACCATTTCAGGGGTTCTTTCTACTGATCAGTTAATGGTGTCCTCTGGGTGCCATACAGTACAATTGCTGTGGTACTGGTATTTAAGAGCAGCCCAGTAGGGACATAATTTACTCTACAAATTCATATCACCTACTGGATGGTCAGCTGGCAGAAAGTTATACTCAAAGTAGTTGCATTATAAATGACGACGGACTGGATATTCCCCTTCAGAGATGTGTAAGATTTTCAATTCTATCTTAGGAAAACCAGTACCATGGATAAAGGATAGATTCAAAAAAAAAAAAAAAAAGAAAAAAAATACAAAACTCTGGGTACAGTTCAGAGAATCTCCCTTATTCAGCAAAGGTCAACATTCAGCATGCTCATCATGCTTCACTGAGTAAAAAAGTATTCTGGCAGAAGTGATAGAAAAAGTAAAAGCAACCATGAAATAAGAGAAGCATTACTATTGCACAGATTCCTTTCCAATTCCTAGCCTAGTTTAACATTTTAAATCAAAGTTCTCTGAACATCATTTGTGAAACTATCCAGGCAGATTCTGAAGTTAATTTGTGGGAGGAAGGGTCACAGTGGTATGCAGGTATAAGATTTCCAATTCGCAGTCACACATTCACATACACATGCCTAAACACAGTCGGGCATTATAAACTATTGAGAACATTCTTCCTGTAAACAAGCAGTCGTATTTCAAAGAAATTGTACCAACTTGACAGAGAGCAGCACTATACAAATACTATACAAATAGTAGAGCTGACCATCTCAGTTCTCTCAACTGTATTTTCCACAGATACCTTGTAAACCTTTTCTAACCAGATGTTGATGGATGGGTGCATTCTTCAGTGGAAGAAAAAGCTAGATATTAAGGCTATGAAAGAGGCATAGGAAGCGATAGAGAAGATCTCCTATAACTGCTTAAGAAAGCCTGGAACAAAAGCATTGCTTAGAACAATTTATTCAGTACAATAAAATATACGCAACTTCAACAGCATCTCCTTTGTTACACAGCTCAGATCATGGTACTGTAATTTCAGTGTTCATAAGTTTTGCCACTTAGAACAATCTATCAGACCAGCAGTTACACTTCCTTCCTTTAACTGCTTTAATAACATCATCTGAATGCCAGGGTGCTAAAACTGATGCATAAGTATGCAAAGGCACCAGGAGCTGCCACATTGTCATGGCCTGCTGGAAAGCCACTAGTCAGCTCTCAAATCGCAATGAAGATTTAAACAACACCTCCAAATTTAAGCATTACCCTGAAACACATCTAAAGATGTTCCCTACAGGTCTTGCAGGGCAAATTCATTGAGGCAGCTTCAGACAAGACAGTAAAGGAGGTGGGGGAAAAAGCAGCAGCAGCTTTTCTTGGGCTGCAAATTGGCCAGCAGTCATATCCACATGTTAAACTAATGCTGAGCACTCACTAATTTCCAGGATTTGTTAATTAGGCACTCTGATACACTAACATACTTCTAGGCTTGTAATACGATCAATTCAAGCCTGAATCTCCTTCCAATTGAGCGCGTAAACATGCACTGTGTTTCAAGCAGGGGTTCCCCTGTGTAACGGTGGCAGGGTTGAGCTGTAAGATCCAGCTTCCTAACAGCGTTTTAATGTCTAATTCTCCTCAGAGTTGTAAACACAGCACTCAAAGATCTACTTTCAAATTTTTCACCTCTAGCACACATGGCTGGAAAATCTGTGAAAAAAGTTTTCCTTGCAGGAAAACTAACACATCTATTTCTGGTATGGCCAGAGACAGCAAAGCAGGAGGGGAGAGGAAGGTTGTATTGTAACTGTTTAGCACTCAATTTGAGAGTGGCACAAACTCTTATTGACAAATCACTCATTATTCAACTCAGAACCAAATCTTGACCCAAAAACAGGTGGGAGCTACAGAGCGAGCATCTCTCTTACAATACAGGCTTTTTTTCCCCCATCAAATAAAACATGATTACAAACTTTCCAAATCTGCCAGCAGAAACTCTAGAATGTAGCCTGTGTTGTGGCTGTTGAATGCTTTTACAAATGGGTTGATTTTAAATTGCTTTTGCACCTTTAGCTGAACAATCTTTAAAAGGTGTTACTTCCAGAACTGAAATCTCACTGGCAACCAAACAATACGTCAGATGTTGAAATTTGGACACCAAATTTTTAGCTTGCATGCACTTGGCAATCACTTTAACTCACAGATTTGACTGTACAAAGAATTTTTTCCCTTTAAACTGATGAGGATGCCTGAAAATTGAGGCATTTCTCTGTTTATTTAAAACCTATTTTCTGAGTGCCGTATTGATTGCTGCATTCTTTGTTGGGTTGCAGAAAGCAATAGTGGTGCTTTCTCATGTACAGGAGAAAATCTGGGGCAGGTCTGACATTTTCACAGCTCATTCCATCTCAAGTACAGAAACTAAGCTTAAATGACTCAAGTTGAATTCCTTCGAAGTGAATGCAGACTAAAATATACTTCACATGTTAAACAGAGGACTTTTAATCATCAAGATATGCTGCTACAGTCCATTAATTTCAGTCATCAGTAAGCTTCTAATTGAAAACACTTTTTAAAGAAAAAAATGACTGCCTACCTGCTTCAAGTAACTTCAAGTCACTGTCCTATTGTGGAATATAGCACCTACACCAGATGGGATTTGAACTAGGAGCTAAAGCTCAGACACCTCCTACTAATCTATAAAAATGCTTGTGATACTTCAAGGTTTGTCTGGAACTGTGAGCTGTCTCTTCTACCTGTTTCTCTACTAATACGCAGTCAGTTGCCCATACCTGAGGGAACTGCTGCCCGCAAGTTGGTACCTGATCCTCTTAACCCACATGGTGACCTTGTATAGATCAGCAGGAAGATCCAATACTCCCCTCAGGTTCCTGACTAATCTGTACCCTTAGATACGTTTAGAAGATTCTCTATAACAGCTGGACTTCAACTGATGCCTGCATCTGCTTCTTTAATTGTCCACTTTGAAACATTTAGCTGTTTTTTCAGCGCTCAGAATTTATGCTTGTACCATCCATTAGCATCAAGTGATGCCTATGTATTTAACAGATACAACTGTCCAAATGCAGAGGAAATTCATTTTTTCCCCTCTCCTTGCTAGGGAGCAACAACCAGAAGCCACAGCTACTGTAATGATCTCATACAACATGTCCTCTCTTCAGCAGAGCACCTAAGCGCATGCTTAATTTCAATGGCAAGTTAGCTTTCTATGGAAAATGACCCAAGGTTTCCATTCATTTGTTGGAAGAAAAAAAGATTGTCTACCGTCTTAAAGTGCCTGGTAATTTCCATGATACTGTACCATCAGAAAATGTTCCTATGCTTGCAAGTTAGTTTGAAAACTGTCATAGAAGGAAATCAAAAATTAGTAAGAAACTGCAAGTATACAGAACTTCGCAAAAAGTCAATTTGACATCACATCTTATTTTCAGTGTATAAAGTGCTATCAAGACTAAAACTATGCTGATTAGCATAGTTGTCTGCTATCAAAGCTATATAACTATAATTATTCTGCCCAAATAACTAAAAATCAGCCTCACAACCACAGCCAATAGCTTACTGTAGTCAAGAACAAGTTATACCCATGACTGTTCTTCCATGACAGCTCACATAAACCTTAGGTATAAGCCTCCAAAGGTTGTATTGTGTTTGTTCTGTAAAGAGACATGAATGCCTGTGACAACAATCTGTGGGGAAAGGAACCTCATGAAGATAAATATTTGTGCAAAGCAGTGAAGTGAAGCCATTTTGGACGAGCACATTTTTCATGTAATAAAGTACACACAGATTCAGCTGTTCTGAGAAAACTGAACACATTTCTTTCTCTTTCCTGGAAGTTTGTTGCAAAAAGGAATTTTATCCATAAATTTAAGAAGAAATAAATGAAAGACGCCTCATATCTGTAAAAATAAATGCTTCATGAGGAACTAAAGAGGGGATGTTTCCAAGCATGTTCATTTGAGGCTTTTCGCTAAGTGCAGCAGAAAACACTTAAAGCATTTCTTAAACAACATTGTTTTTTCCAATTTATTCTATGTCTTTATCTACAAGAAAGTAGAAAAACCTGGGACAAATAGTATATATCAAGTAGCCACAGCTAATGCTACCAGCAAGACGTTTGAAAGACCTATGCAGAGGTACTCACAGTAGCTCAAAAGACATCTACAAGAAAGATGATGGACTAAGTCATGTCTGCTGTATGATGGGTTTAGGCATAATACCTTTGTTATTCTGCTTTTCTTTGATGACTAAACAAAATAGGAGCAGAATCAAGATGAAGTTTTCTTTAACAACATTTATTATACTTGTTATTTAGGACATAGTTTTCTACTTTACATCAAAGGTAAATCATCTTTTAATTCAGGGTATAGGCTACGTTGTACATAAATGTTTCCAGAAGTAGCTGCTCTAGAGCCACAACTCATTTTTCTTCTCCTCTGGTGCCTATATGCTGACAGATGGAATGACATCTTTTGGGTCAGGGGGCTTTTTCACCAAGCAGAACAAGTCAATTTACATTCTCATCAAGATCTAGCAGCTTGTGTTTGAGTTTCCTTTATTATATTGGTAAAGTATCCCACTCTGGAAAATAAAAACTTATCCTGTTAAAAGCAAATACTTAATCCCTCTCACATCATGTTTTATAAGGCTCAAGGCTAGGCTGTCGTAACCAGAAAACTCTGATTTAACAGACAAGGGGAGCATACAGACATGAGTAGGGCTGTTTCCTGTACATACTGACATTGTTCACACAGTATTACAAAGCAGCTATGCAACTGTACAGCAAATAAAGGATACCAAAGCAAGAAAACAAGGAACAAGCTTACATCTTAAAAGCTACCATTGAAATTGTACAGGAAAGTGCAAGCCAGAAGAGAACAAATACAGTCTCCTTATTCAAGAAAAGGTGTGCACAGAATGCTACAAAGAAGTGGTGAATCTTGAAAGTTAGAAAGTAAGCCTGAAAAGATTAAATTAAGCACAGGGTGATAGTTGGTCATTATTTCAGAGAAAATTCAAGTCACTAACAGGATTAATATTTGAAGGAATAGGAACATCCAAGCCTACAGAGAATTTTGAGTATGCTAGGGAACAGAAGAAATGAAATGGGTGGGATGCACTCAAAGAAATAAGCGCAGAATTTAGTTCAAGATGCAAACTGCTGAAGAGTTACAACACATTTCTACACACATGCAACATATTTTGTAGGAGGGCTGCTCCGAAAGTAATGCCTCCTGCTTTGTTATGTCAGCAGCAGATGTTGGTGGTATGGCAGCAGAGGCGGAACCTTCCCACCAACGTTCCATTACATTTTGTTGCCATGTGACAGATGGCAGCAGAGGGGCACTCTGACCAAATGACGTCTGACATGGAAGTACGGATGAAGCAAAGCTGAGGAACTGAATTCCTCCCTGAAGAAAAACAGCACCCATTGACATCCCTTGCCACTTGCTGAATGTTTATGGAGACCAAACAGCGGCTGTGAGCACAGTGAGGGCTGGTGGTGCATTTCAGCAGTGGTGACAGTGATCACCTCCACTGGTGCAGATTTTTGAATGTGGCATGCAGCTCTTGTTCATTGCTGGCGAAAATGCACAGCTAATAGTGGCAATTTTTGAAAAACTGTTTTGTAGCTGAGAATACATTCTATCAGTTAGTGCTATTGTGCTCTTTGTATCTGTTCAAGTTTCCGTGGAAATAAATGAGGCAATACTTTCAGAGCAAGCTCAGTTCTTCCGGCTGTCTTTTTTGGACCAGTCCATACTTTCCATACCAAGCAGACAGAATGCACAAGTCCATCCATCCTTTCCCTAGCCATCCCTCCTCCTAAGCCACGCATCTTCTACTTGACTATATCAGGCAGGCTCACTACACCTGCAACAAACATCCCCAGGGGCTTCTGAAGTGCAGTCATGCAGTAATTGCCCAACACAGAATACAGGTTCTTGCAAAGAAAAAAAAAAAGATACAACTACAGGCAAAAAGAAATTTGAGCACAGAGCACATGTGGGTGTGCTCCTATGTAAGTCAAACAGTATGATTTATGTTGCAACCCAAGCACTAGAACAAGACCCTCAGCTCCACAAAGCCAGAGCCTGATGGTCATTGAACAATCTGACTGCTCCCCATGAATCACAATTACAGAAACACATGTGATAAATGGCTAAAAGTTGCAACACTAAATAACCCTTAACTCCTTTCATTCTTTTATTTTTAAATGGGGGGCACAGTAGTGCACACACTGGTTTGCAAGAAAACTTGTCTAGAGATAGTTGCTCAAAGTTTCTTTGTTTTCCCTGCAGAAAGCAGTGACTTTCCTTTCATCTGTCAGCAGATGTTTATTTCCTTTTTGCATTTTAATGCATTGAATTATTTACTGCAGCAGCATTAGCTATGTAAAGAGACCTGTTCTCATTTACTAGACCTGCAGGCCGTATGGCTGAGTCATTCTGAAGTGCAGAGGGGAAAACATCCGTTTTTTCATGACACTGTCAAGGACATTCTCCAGGTTAACATTTTCCAGGTTAGCAGTAGACTCACCTCTTATTACATCACCCAAATTTCAGACGTTACATTGATTTTTTCAAGGTTGCTGGGACAATGTCAATTTTACACAGGATAGAAAGTTAAAGAAAGAGCAGGTTGTACTCTGATCAGAAACCCTGGCAGTGCTACCAGATGACTGGCTGTATAGCAAAGTTTTAGCAATCCAGTTTGCTATGAAGCCTTGTGTTCTTCCTCTGCATCTAACACCAAATTCTCATTAGTATGCAGACCGGTAGTCCAGGTGTACTAATGCTGAAATTTGTCTTCAAGAATTCCTTACTTAAATCTGAGATGGACCTGAAATACCAGGAAGGAAACAGCAAAAGCAGAAGGTACTGTACATGTGCCCATCCTCACCATTTTAACTGAATGCACAACCTTCCAGCTGTTGGCCCACAAGCCTGAGCAAAACCAAGATTTCACTTTCCTCTGCTTGTAATTCTAATTTCAGGCAAACGCAAGCCCAGAGACTCACCTGACACCGAGTTTTCCCATGGCACTCAACGTGCCACGAGCATACACACTGGGCCAGATACAACCAACATTCAGTAATACCTGACTTGCTGATCACCTCCATGCAGACAGTTGGTTGACTAAATCAACTCAGTTTAAGCAAAGTTCAAAAACCCTTGCAAATCTTTCATCAAACCTGGCTTTTCTATCACATGCCTGTGGCAAAATCAGACACGTGTATTTCACACTTTCATGTATCCACATGTGAGAAAGTACACTTGAGAAGAACTTTTACAGATTGTTATATCATATCTTTAACTGAAAACTTGATGCACAAATCTGTTAGTTCGTAGCTAATTGGGAAACAGATGATCATTGATCTAGAAAGTTCCTGTAAGACAAGCTTTTACTAAGCGGCTGCAAAAGCAAATTCTTACATAAATGAAAAATAAACTACAAGTACTGAAAACACAGAAGGACACAAAAGCCACTGTTTTTACAGACGTGTATTTTGCCACAAGTGGTACCACAGTAAACAGTCTGAAATGACTTATGACGACATTCTGAGATATCGCCATCTCCACAACACTTTCACACTTCAGCCAAGCCCCTCGCCTCTTCCCAGATGCCTTCTTCTCATCTCATTTGACTCCTGTTAGCTTTAAACTTACACTGCCTGGCTGTGGCTCCACCTTCCAAGGCAGCAACAGCATCATACTTGCCTCATTTGGTACTCACTCCACATGGCAACTAGAGCACACACCTTGGCACCACGTACTGTCATGCTTCAGCTGATGGCCAGGCTAGGGCTGGTCTGTAAGCACATTTTAAAATGCTTTAACTAGGGTAAGTCTTTAACTGCCAGTTTTTACATCATTGCTGAATCTGGGCAAGAAAGCACTTAGTCTAGTTGCCCAGAACAACATCTAGTCTGTAATTAAAGGTAGCAGTTCACAGTCCTAGTTGACTGCCAAATGCATGCCAGTCACATACATGGNGTATATTTAAAAGTACAATATTATATTTACCAGGATATGTGAATTACCATCCTGAATTAGTCTGAAGGTTCATCAAACATAGTATTGATGGATACCAGTACCAGACATTAAGGGAGGCTGTCCCTGTGGGGGCAATTATAGACTAATTTACCCATCAGGGAAATTCCTTTTTAAGCTCCATCAATCATCCCCTTGAGGCATAGGGATTTATACATCTTATGTTTTTAATCCTTTCTAACATAACTAGATTATCTTATTTAATTTTTTAACCCTTTTTCAAATTCACTATTACAATAGTCTCCAAATACATGCATATAAACACAACAAAAATAAACATTAACTAGAAAACCATTAACAGAAACCGCAGATGCATCTTATGTGCCATGGAAAGCAAGACTTATAATCGAAAAAAACCTATTAGAAATATTCAACTTAATGTATTCCAGTAAAGTTCTCTGGATCAGATAACAGTTGCATCTAGAATGCCAAAATCAAGCATCAAACCTCACAAAAGCAGTCTTGTGTGTTCTCATCAAGTACCCATAAGCCTATTTTTGAGTGTTTTTCCTGCGTACTGGGTACTGTAACAATCCAGGTTCTCAGTTGGAGAAGTATGTCTGTCAGATCCATAATTCAGTGATTTCATGGACAGTAACACAGGAGACTGCTGTGGAATTTCAGCAAAAGACCCCATGTTCACATGGAAAGCAGAGAAAATGTCTTTGGCATACCCCGCAGCGGCCCCTTGACAGGAAGGCTATACACAGCTCAAGTTTCCTGCTTGCTGCAGAGCTGCTGGAAATGGATTGAGGTAAGGAGGCATGGGAATCAGCTGACCATATTAGCAAGCACTTCTCTAGTTAGCCTTAGGAGCTGAACAAGAAAGGTTTATAAAAAACAAGGCAGAGGCCCTGCCTGCTCTGTGCCTATAACAGGACTTTGGTCACATAATGGGATCTAGCAAGAAAAACTGCACTCACAGGAATTAGCAGCTGACCCAACTTATTTCTGGAAAGTTGCTGTATTCAGAGCCCAAGAAGAACTTGAAATAGTTATCTAATCCAATATACACATTAAAAAATATATTGCTTTGAGTTTTTTTGTTTGCAGCTTTGAGACAGTACATAAACTTTCTAAAGATGAAAGGGTCTGAAGTCACATTAAACTATCAGCAACTTTTTTCTCCAAGTATGTAAAGCTATCAGGGGAGGTAAGGGAGTAGTTTCTAGCAACAGCTAGGAAGAAAGCTCAGCTCTCCTCTGATCTCTGCAACTGCCAAGTTTTTCAAGTGTTTCTTCCTGCTTTCCTGCTTTCACCTGGGTAGCTTGATGGATGCACAGCTACTGTTCCTACGGGCTTTTCACATCTTCCAAATGGCCAGCTCCACACAGAACTGTTCTCTGCTCTCCTGTGCGCTAACATAACAAAACAAAACAGTCTCTTTCCCCATCCAAATCTCAGTCAACCTGTACCAACATCTCCCAACAGGCAGCAGGCACAGCAGATGCAGACTGGGAAAAAGAGCCGCTTATCTCTCCTATGGCTTCTGACTGTGAATCACTTACTGTAAATAAGTTATTCATAGTCTCTGCCAGTGAGAGCGATAAGGCAGACTCCCCTTCTTGCCCACGGTTCTTAGAGGCCAAAAGTTAACACAAAACCTTCCATAAAATGCTTGCCTCTCTAACATAAAATGACTGTGAACAACCAATGTCATGGTTCACTGGATGAAGAACTGGACAGATTTCACATCAGTCCCAAAACTGAACTTATCTTAAGTTTTATGCAAGATGAGAACATTTGTTTCAGGTTGAAAAAACACTCTCTACAGCCACATTTTCTTCAATGAGTTGGGCTTTGTGGTTTTTTTTTCCCCCCATTTATTGTTTTTACTATATTTGTTGTTGTTGTTAGGAGGATGTGGGTAGGAGATTTTTTTGTTGTTGTTGTTTGATAAAAGCTGAAGAACTGAATTTACTGAACAGCATTTTGCCAGTAGTTGGAACAATCACAAAGGTCACAGAAAATTCAGGTTCACGTTCCCATGCTCAGCCAAGCACAGAAGCTACGTGAACACAGCTCTCCTCAATCACACACCAGTATGGCACTCAGGAGTCTACCAACTGCAAGGAAAGGAAGGATGCACCAGCACACCTCACCCTAACTCTGTGAGAGGCACTCCAGTCTCAACATGCTTTTCTCCAACTAAAACAACTTCCTGGATTACAATCATCTTAGGATGATTTCATGTGAACCAACATGGGATTTTTTTGCTTAATAATGCATTCACTAGGGAAAAAAGAAAGTCTCTGACTGAAAATAGAGCTGTAATTTTTAAGACCGATAGGCACTACTTTGAAAATCAAATTAGAGGAGTAACAAAGGATTTTCCAGGATTTACAGCTTCTAGAACAGAATAGGCCATACCTATGGTACGATGGTGGGACTGAGCAGGGCAGCATACAGAAATACCTCCTCAGACAACAGTCCCTCCCTCTGTACTGGACACAAAAAGCCTGCTTGCAACTGTTCCTCTCCACAGGAAGAGCTATTCACTGACAACACAACAACAACCAAGGCAACGCTACCACCATTCCACCACCACCCCCGAGGAGAAGCACCAGGAGCTGGGGGATACACAACAGATTCCAACAGAAGCAAGATTATGGCTACCTAAAACATCTCAGACAACTCCATATACAAATGTTTTGTTGATTATAAACAGAATCCTATTCAGGTCAAGAAGCATTTTATAAGCAGCACACTTCAATGTCTGACGACATTCTAGCTATTTAAAACAGCTTCTGCCAGTCATGGAGGAATTAAAAGGAAAGCATCTGCTGGCATTCTGGTACTCATTCTCTTTGAAACAGCAAGAATATTACTGGTAACATTTCAAATCCATTCAGAGCCAGATTTTTAAAAATTCCATATGTAATTAAATATCTCCCTTCCATGCCCACAACATCAGACACAGGGAAGAAGGAGCGCAGCCAGGCTTCAGTCCCCTGAACAAGGAGGCACAACTGATCAAGCCTTCTTTTCTAAAAAAAACAGAACGAACCTAAACAGTATTCCTTTCCTTAGTTATTGTTGCTAGCAAATAGCTTATGTTTTGTTGCAGGAAGACACTTTTCCTTATGTGATCTCAATTCTAGTTGCTCACCTGAGTCATAACAAAGTCATATCTTTCAAATACCTGAGAAAATTTTGCATTTCCTTGCAGAAAAATTGCCCCCCCC
>WBMW01005746.1:356952-425618 GCA_013396635.1 Penelope pileata | reverse complement strand
AAAAAAAAAAAAAAAGTGGTGGATTTCAGCCATAAGAACGCTGAGTTTACTAAACACTGATCAGTAGGAAGCATTTTAAGTGTCCAGCTTTGATACAATGAAAGCACAGCCCCAACTCAAAATCCCTCAAGAAGCATATGTGAGACAGCGTTTAAAGAAAACACAGAAAATAAAAGTAAGGTAAGGTACTACGTGAGGGTGGGTTGTTTTGTTTTTTTTTAATGTTGTTGGAGTATTTTTTTTGGGGGGGGGGGGGGGGGGTTTTTTTTTTTTTTNNNNGGATTTTATTTATTTTTTAAAGTCAGGATCTGATTTGAAGTAGGGATTAAAGATGCTCCACATGCATAGTTTCTGGCAAGTGTGCTTATTACATCTTGTTGACATTTTGCATCTATACCTGAGCAAATACTTCAGGCTATTGGTGATTATTTATTGTTAGACATTTAACTATTGCAGAGTATTTAATTTCAATAAAAGATTGTTCAGGTAAGGAGATCTGAGAAAAGCCTGTGCTACAAGATTGCCACTATCACAAGCAGAGAAGCCTCCAAGTATTTAGAGCTAAAGGGCAACACTTGGATCTTGATGACAGGTAGTAATCAACGCAGCAAAGAGCACTGCAAGCCACACCTACAATTAATACCCCACAAACAAAATTTAGATCAAAAACTGAAGGCCTAATAGAGCCTTTCACAAACACGACCTTAAGATTAAAAACACGTTTGCAATCCCTTGCTGTTGTTCTAACAAGACTCCTCACTGATGTTTCTGAAAACATGGAGTTTAGGGAATTAGTCCAAAACCCAAGAAGAAAAATGCATTTATTAACTGTTCTTCTAAAGGCAATCAACAAAACCACTACACTCTAAATGCTCTACCACCTCAGAAATAAAAACTCTTCTTCATTGCATTTTCCAGCTTTCCACACAAAACAACTGTTGATTATCAGGCCCACTTCAGGGAGACAAAGAATTACCCTTACTGTAGTCTTTATTGGTATTTCAGCATCTTTAATCAATTAACAAATTATGCACAATAAAAGACCCATGAGCAGCTACAGAAAACTGCATTCAGCTGCTTGCACTTGGTTCTTCACCATTCTTAGCAAGAATGGTTATTAGATAGTGAGAAGTTCTCTTTAACAGAGGAGAATTTTCTATATATGAAATTATCAAGTTTAAGCCATGGATCCCATTCTTTGTTTTCCTATGAAAAAGAAATATTTTCTTTTTCTTATAGTAAATCATCCACACACTATGCAATCTGGCTTTTTTTTTTTTCCCCAGGGAACAGACTGCATTTGCATAAACAATAACAGTATAATGTTTATCTAGTCATTAGTTCTTCATGAAAGCATACAGCTGTATAAAAAGGCTTTTTTATCCTTAGAAAAACTCAAGTGTTATTAAAAAAAGGAAGCAGTTGCATGATTGTGGATCTTGGAGATTAAAGATCATCAGGGTTAGAAAATAAAGCAATCAAGGTACAGAAAATTTATGGAGAGAGTTTTTCACTGATTTCTTATTTCTTCTTTATTGCAAGGTGTATTTACATACAGATAACACCAGATCAAAAGTAAAACTGTTGTATTATAGAATAAGCCAAAAAAATTACTCGCAGTGGTATTATAAAAATGTTTGTCTACAGCTTTTATAACTGAATCAAACCAGATAGAAAAGCTCCCTCTACATTTTTTCTTCCCCATCTTGAGGGTATTCCATTCATTATTACATCCTTTATATTCTAAAATAGGCTACCAAATTACAAGCACATAAAAGTCTTTAAATGTACTTTAATACAAAGCCTTACAACTGGGTGCAGATGCAAGTGACAGAACTTTGCCACAAACAGCTCTGAAGTGTTTACATTTCTCATACTTAGCAATTTTAGGCACTGAAATTTTTTTTTCCTGTGAATTTTTGAGAGGGAACTAGTTAGAATTGAAAAAGACAAAAACATTATGCTTCTGCTATCAGCTTCCACTCATCTGAAGTTTCCTCCTTCACTGAGTGCCCAGGAGACAATCACACACACACATTTCAAACTCTAACCTACACAACATGAGACAGATGTAGCATCTATAGCACCTCTCGACAACGATGAACCTCACAAATTGATCTGGCATTTCCAAGGGAAATGGAGACAATTTGAGAGAATTTGGCTCCTCCCAAGAGGAGCCAGTCTGGTCATCACTCAACAGTCATAGGGTGCCTCCAACATAAAAAGGTATGTGGAGTTAAAGAAACAAAAGGGGTAGACAGCAAGTCCTTTCCTGCTGTCACCACAGGACTGAATGAAATGTAAGGCAGTCCCCTCTTCCTCACATTTAAATGAAAAGGCTTCAGATGTGTTAGAGGCCACCAGCTTCTACACTGGCTCCAGTTTTTCCCATTCATCATGTAATTTGTAGTCCAGCTTCTGATCTCCTCCTTTCTGATACTGATTAACACCCTTGTGCATATCAACACAAACCATTCATGATGAAAAGGACCCAAAGGGAAATATACAGCCCTGCTGGCTACTACACTCCGACCATCTGACCACACAAATGCACTATTCTGGAGCAAGCGTTGCAAACCTTCACTCTAACTTAACCAGTTTGCTCTGCAAAGATTTCTTTCAAGTTCAGTGCATGGAATGATAGTTCAAAGTCAGGATGATGGTACCCAATCCACTGCAATGAATACTTTGCAATCAAAGAAATTCATATCTCAAGAAATTCCTCAGCCTCCAAGACAGCATGGAAATAAGGGGAAAAGGCAGTTTTCCACTTACTTTGTAAAAGGCAACAAGACCTTCCCTACAAGCAGGGAGCAATTGCTATAAATCTAAATGAAGAAAGCCTGTTCTCAATGAGCCAAGACAAAACGAGTTACCTTACCTCACAGCAGAAGAAGGATCTAAAGATGAAAGGGTAAGTACCATTTCCTGCAACACGTTTTTCCAGGATATGGCTTACTCAGTTCCTGAGTTGCTTTATGGTAGAGAAGAAAAAATTATGAAAGGATGAAGGTGCTGTATATTTAGGCTCTGGTAGATAAGCACCCAGACAATTAAAACAAAAAAAAAAAAAAAAAAACATGCCCATGTAGTAAAAAGTCCATTCTTTCCTAGTTCTATATTGCAGCTTCCAGTCTAGTGGCTTTCATCTGAAGTTTTTATTTTNAGTGGGTTTTAACTGAAAGTTTTATTTTAAAAAAAAAAAAAAAAAAAAAAAAAAAATGTACAGAAACTGAGAAAAAATGGTGCCATTACAGTGATATTAAAATGCCATCATATGAACACAAATTAGTAAAAGGCAATGATATTTTACATTTACATAAAGATGTCTCACATCACAAGCACAATCAGACTTGTCACTGGTTCTCTTTCTGAATCTCAGGTTTCTCTTACACTATTAGCACCTTTTCTTAGATTCTATTTTTAGTATCATCTGAACGTCAAACAATTCAGCCAACAATTTAACTCTAAGCATGTGAGTAGTCCTACTGAAACTCATCAATCTCTTACTGACTGTAGATTATCCATAGTTCTCAGAAATCCAAATTGTATTTAAAGGTAGATTTTTTTTTTTATACCTGCAAAAATCTAGAAATAAAACAATTTCCTATTGAAGTTTATTGCAAGCACTTCAACTAGGTAATGACATTGGCACTCATTGGCTTAGTTCTTTATTTTATGAAGAAAATGTACAGAAAAACTCACTCCATTTATCAATCCTTTGGGAGATTTTCATTACTGGCCTTATATAACAGCAATTGAAGATAGAAACAAAATATTATTTAACAAGGTTTTATATGACAGCATAAAGACTGACTGCTAGCTGAGTGTTGCTTCAGACATGCTTCTGCTAGGGTCACTTCCCTGCCAAAATATACTTCCAATAACCATACATAAAATTTATTTTTAATAAATAACCACTAAATGGTTGTATAAACAGGGTAAACTGTGGGTAACTGTAGCATATAATGGACATCTGTTGTAGTGACATTCACAAATACCTCGCTCAGACTGACTGCAAGTCAGTACCACCATCACTAGCTTGTTGGTTGGTGGCAAACCAAACGATGTTGGAACACATCAGTGGTTTCCCCAGTGAGAAATCTACATCCTCACTACATCAGCTTCCACACTCCTGAAGTATCCTTCATATTTGTACTTTTCAGATGTTCGGCTCTGGAGAGCTTACAATTTATACATGAATAGTCACTGACCCAGAAAGTCACTGTGGCAAGACTGTTCCTATACCCTGCCCAAAACATAAACACATAAAACATGCTTATATGGAGGCAGTGTGGTCTGAAGTTTGAAATAGATGTCTAAGATGTAAAATAAGCAAAAATCAGCTACCAACTCCTTGTGTGACCTTGGGCAAGTCTTTCAACACCCTTATCTTTCAGTTTCCTCTATCTAAAAGAAGTGATGGAGAGGGCCTTGCAAAGGTTATTGATTGATTACTGTTTGCAAAGCCTGCTGAGATGTCACTGGAAAAAGAATTAAACTGTATGTGTTTAAAGAATCAATGTATATTATTACATTATTCCCAAAGTAACAGTAAATACATTGCACAAAATATTGAAGAAAAAGGAAGAGAAAAATAATTGCAGAGCATTCTGGGGGAAAAAGAGTTACGTTCGGTACAGTACGCCTGATCTTGTAGCAGCAAGGTTAAAGAAAGCAGGATGAGACCCTTTTGTAAGAAGGGGTCTGAGGCAAAGGGCTCCCGGTTTGGCACCCTTACTCTTAAAGGACTTGTCCATTTAAGCTTTCACAGTGGCAACCATTCACGCAATTTTCATCAGGAAAATCTCCCAATTCCTTCAAAAAGCTGCCTTGTAATTTTCTTCTTACAAAATCAATTTTATTTTCGTGCTTTCATTAACCACATGTATGTTTAAGTAAATTCTGATTTCCCACCTATGTACAGGAGGTATTTTACATTTTTCTTAAACACTGACACATTTACAACAGCCATTTCTTTAAAATGTCATTCAACCAAGATTGATTATTTGCTGTACAGAGAGCAGAGGAAAGAGAAAGAAAGGAGTTGTCAAGAATCTTTGCTTTTTTCTTTAGAAAGGAGGAAAAATAGGCTTATTTTTGAAAGACAGATCCTTTTATTAAAGGATGAAGTGAGCACCAAGTAAATAGTATGTGGAATTCCAGATACGCTGATACTAATGGAAGAAATATTTAAGATGGCAGAAGAAAACCTTGTGTTTTCAAAAACTTGAAATGTATTTTGAGTGGATCTTTTCTCAGTGAGGCTCTATTATCTACATCTGCATGATGACTGTAGCCCATTGCCCCTCAAAAAAGTATTTTTATTTTTATTTTTATTTTTTTTAAGTTTATTCCATTTCTCTAGCTCCTTACATCTTAAAATAGCACTGGCATTCCTGCTTTGCTGTGGCCAGTGTACGTTTCCTCTGCAAATTATCAGTAAATTCTATCAGCATTTTGTTATTGGTATACTTGATTACATAATGATTTGAGATATTTGCAATAAGCTACACAGAATACAAAAGTGCCTCTCCTCAAATATTTCCTCCCAATGATAAAGCTACCTTGATTCTCTGAGATTTGAAAATTCATAGTAACTACTTCTACAGAACAATAGAATTACTCCCACTTTTATAATCCTTGTAAAACAACAGCCAAGGATTAGGCTCTGGTACCTTTACTGACAGAAAATGGCACTGAGTCTCATCCAATTGACTTTGACAACTTGCAGAGTAAGGCTATTAAATTAACCAAGTCACATCTGTGCATTCTGAACAGAGACCCCAACACATGGTTCAACACCTTTGCCACTACTGTTGGAAAATATATGCATTTACTTATTGAGCTTAGACATTTAAATAGATTTATAGCCTATTCTAACAATAATAATGAGAAATTGTCTCTGACCAGACTAAAGCATGCAGTCAGTAGCATGCTTTTGCAGACTCAGATATTAGCCAGGATAGGGGCATTTACAGCATAATTGTCCTACTAAACCTACAACATCACCTTTAAACGGAGTTGACAGTTCTTCCCATCTGTGGTAAGAACTCAGTCTGCTTAGCAATAAAAGCTGTGGCATGAAGCTCACTCCCTCCACCTGTCTCAAACAGAAAGAGCCAAAACATGTTCCACTTACAGTTTTGTTAAATGAAGTAATGTCCATTGGGGACTGAACAGAAACTATTACACTTCTTTTGCATAGGACCATATCATTGATATGTGGCCTAACAGAGCTATATAAACAAAACAGAACAGCCAACTCCCAATATTTGACCCTAATTTTGTACAATGTATCCAAAGATAGATTCACAGACATTTAACAAGGGTTTTGCGTACATTTTTTTTTTCCATTGGTTACTGTAGCAGCACACTCAACAGCTATTGTGCTTTGCTAAGTTTAGAGTATTACATCTACTTCTGAAGTACATTGGCTTTTCTGAACTCTAAATGAACTACTGAAAGGCTTTGGGAAGCTTTTCAGTTTTAGAGCGCACACAGCCAAGTCAGAGCAACTAGGAAGGAGTTTTGTATCGTATGTTTGATGTAGACAGTGGGCTTTGGGCAAGGCCATGGTGATTAAGATTTTTAATTTGTTTGATCGGTACTATTTTTAAGATAAGGGAGATCCTTTCCTTAGCAATATTTTAAACTATGTTCAACAATCACAGAAAAGCAGTAGAGAATATAGGGGCTGTTACTGGGAATTCTGGTCTGCCCAGGGGCAGCATCTCTCTCATGGCTAAAGCAATGCTGCAGTTAACCCCTAGCTCCCTGCAAGAAATCCAAGCCTCTTAGTACAAGGATTTAATCTGATATTTAGTATAATATGACAAAGGAGATACTACCTTATTAAGCCATGGTAGCATCCCTACATGGTTCTGAATGCCTCTCTTGTGCACCTGCTCTCACAGGACTGCAGGCACCTTCCTCCACCTCCCCGGGTTGCAGCACACCCACACATCCCCACAGGTGTTTCCAGACTGCTTAACGAAAACCCAGGTGGAGCTCAGAGCACCACCGTGATGAGCTTAAACATTACAACCTGTGTGAACTTTAAACTGTATCAGTGGTCCTGGAGAGGACTGTTGGAAGTATTAATGGTTGAATAAGGCTTTTAAGAAATGTGGAAGCATGTTTGTATCTTCTCTTTTCATTTCTATTTTTTGCTCTGTACAGCGCTCAATTAAAACAACAACTTCAAAGCCTCAATGCACAATAAACATTGAGAAAAAGAAAGGAGCTGATGACAGAACTCAGCTCTAAGCTACTGAGTTGATTTCATACCAAACTCAAAGCCCAGCAATTCTTACAGGACTTTAAAAGCATAGGGTTTATCGCAGGTTGCAATTCAGCCCACTTGGTTAACATTTTAACTCTGACATGTTTCCACCCAAGCCTGAAACTTGGCAAACAACGCAGGTTTCCGTTTCTCCTCAGTGAGGTATCTGATTTTCTTAGACTGTTCAAACAGCTGATACTCAGAACACTTTTGCTGCATATATATGAATTGATTTCACATGATAAATTACAAGAAAAAGACTGGAAGTTCTAGATTTCAAGTAGAACATGAAGCCAGTGCTAAAGCTGAATCCCCATTAACATTCTCCACACAGGCAGCAGGCACAGCCTTGCACTCACCTGCACACAGGCAGCAGTAGGGACACACCAGGGCCAGGTCAGGGCGGCCAGCAGCACCCAGCACCTCTGAGGGGGCCAGAGCAGAGGCCGAGCCAGCACATCTGCTTGTGGGCCCAGAGCCAGGAAGGGCTGTGGTGGAGCTGCAGAGCAGCAACGCTATAGAATCGCTAAAGAAAAGAACAAGCGATCCTGCTCTGGGCTTAAATAGGGTTCCTGGGCTCATGGACAGGTGTGAGGAGGCCCCAGGTGAGGTTGCTTAGGGCAATTAAGGCTGTAGCATTAGCAGTCTGTCGGGGGGTGATTTCTAGGAAGCAGGTGCACAGGCCTACATAGAGCTTTGCCTTCAGCTTCCAAATTTGGCACTTATCTCCTCAGAGTTTCCAATGAGTTCCAATTCCAGAGATTTTTCCCCTTTTTTCAAATGGCCTTGCAGTTAAACCCAGTTTTATAGGCATTGTTTAAGCCTGATAACTAACACGTGAATTTGGCATTGAACGTGGAGTCAGTTACAAGAAGTGGGGAGCCAGAAAATACCTCTTTGGTTACATAGCATGTCCCATGCCAATGGTGAGTTATCCCCCAAATGTTTCTGCTCTTTGAAACCATGCAAACCATAAGGCTTTCACTATTCCTCTCAGGAGGTAATTCTACACCATATGAGGAAATATTTCCTAATAGTCAGCCTAAATTTTCTTTTGCTCAATTTCATGCTTTTTCTCCTATTAACACACCCTCCAGCCATCTTAAAAATCCACTTTCCCTGAACGTTTGGATCCTTACAGTATGCTAGACAGTTCACATATCCTCTTTAGTCATTGTTTCCTCATTCAGATATTTCTTTTGGAAAATAAATTTGGCAGAGATCAGAAGACAGCTCTATTACCATCAAACTTCCTGTGAATGCAACTGGAAAAAGAAAAGGTTCTCAGTTAAGTACTTCAGTGTGCAAACAACACACTTTGGAGCTGACAGCGATCCCCAGAGTGGTGATTCTCAGAAGCTCTGTACAAGGAAATCTCTCTCAGGGATGGAGAAGGAACTTGAGCCATCTAGAAATTGAGAAGGATGATAGTATGTCCCCATCACTAAAGCACATGCGTTGGGTTATCTGAAGCTACTCCTGGCTCTGCCATCAAACTACTATGTGGACTCCTGTGCCTTTGTTTCCCTCAGAAAAAATGTTACCTGTAAAATGTACAATATACATGTTTGAAATACTGAAGAAATTTACTTTGAGGATGAGGAAGCAAATTACTTCCCCAGCTCAAAGAAAAAATTGTGAAAGAGTCTGTAAAAGGTATGGAGGGTGGTGCTGACATTCCAGCTTTGACTGGGAAGTGGACAGGCAAACGGAAATCAGACAAATGATCTAACGGACTGCTTCCTTGATCTCCATTCAGCACACGCTAGAATGCTTCATGTGGAAGCAGTCTTGGGGCAAATTTCAGCAACAAAGTGCTATGAGGAGATGAGAAGCACCTTTTAATTTCCACGGTCAGTAAGCTGCTCCAGCAACTACATCACTCAACAGCACCTAAACCACAAGCCAAATTTTATGCTGGGTTCACAGCACCCATCCCTGCTCACTCTTCACTTCTACAGACAGTAAGGCTGCTAACCACTTCAGCATCAGCACCCAAAACCAGCTGCATTTTCTTGTCATGACCCAAATTCCACAGTGGGATTTGGACAAATTGCAAGAAATTGCAGCTGGATTTTCAAACTTGCATGAGAAGAAAATCAGAACAACTTTCTGCAAGGCAGAAGGAGATTTCTAAAACCTCCAAGGCTAAAAAGCTAGAATAGGAGGTAGTTTTTATGAAGATGAATGTTATGAAGTACAGGCACAGGGATATATCATACACTATCTCCATTTTTTCCTTGGATTCCTGGTTGTGTTTAGTCACAGCTGAATATAGGTACTGAAATGTGTTTGAGGAACAGAGTACTTTGTGCCAGAATTGACTAATTGTCAGTGTGTTTACCAGCCAAAGGAGATGGCCCCATGCTTGAGAGAGCACTTCAGAAAAAATAGTTTTCCTCTACTGCATCAGCTTCCCAAATTGCTGTGGTTCATCTTCAGCTGAAATCTTCTGAGCCTATGGTCATTTGATTAGAACAGTACAAGGAAACACTGACAAAGCCATGCCTCATCTCCTTACTGACAGACCTCACAGTTCGTGTGTTAAAACAAGAGAGTACATATAACCTGAGTACATCTATAGATTATTTGCCACCATTAACGAAAACGAATCATCTAATGCCAGGTGAACCATCTAAGTCAGAGCCTGGTAATGAATATAGTCAGATTTGAAAGTACAGTGGCAAGGCCTTTTGATTCGATAAATCAGAGTAACTCTGCTGGACACATCCCAGTTTGCATCATGTGGGCTCTTGCGCCTCAGAATGGGCCAACAGTGTTCTAAATATACCCTCCTGTCCTACTATACTTATAAGTGATGCTGTATTATCTTAATATGTATTACCAAATCTAAGGCACTTTGCTAAATAAATTTTACACTGATATATTTCTACTGATATTAGCAGAACTACAACAGGAGAAAATAAGTGTAGCAAAAGCAAATCAAGCCCCATATGGGCAGATAAAATTTGTAAGAAAATCAACTTCTCCATCTTCTACCAAAGTTAACTAGTTTGTAAAAACATTATGTACCAAAAGTAATAATTTTGATGAAGGAGGGAAGAATAAACCTCTGCATAGAGCTGAAAACAAACAGTAGTGAAAGCACTAAACCGAAGTAATAAGGTTCAAAAACATGAATCACTCAGCCCAGCAGGCAATATTTGAAAAATACTGAACACATGCCACAGAGACAAAATGAAACGAAGTAAACATGTCATGCAGAACAGATGCTGCAAAACAAACACAATGGCAAAAATAATTATATGTTAATCAAAGAGAACAAAGAATGATGTATTAGTAAGTTTCTAAACAGCTGAAACTAGTTTTGGACAACAGAATTTGCGATTGCAAAAATCCCACCTGAAAATCCAGCCACGGAGGAGATGCAGGCACAGTCTATTCCAGTGATTCATTTAGGGATGTCTCTAGCTGATAGCATAACGCAGCTGAGTACCTGAATACTCACATTCACCTATTCATAAGCACATTGTTTGCTGCCGCAGTCTGTGCTTATCAGAAGGGTACTGCTGAACTTCACCTTACTGCTCTAGACTTTCAAATTCAGAAGACCAAAGTTAGCTCCCTAGTCATATTCAGTATTCAGTCTTCGTGTGTTAGAAGAGGTTACAGAAGCAATGTTAAATATGCACAACCAAGGAAAAAAATCTCGTCCAGTACTAGATGAGACCTAATCCATGAGGCCTGAGCAGAACATATTTAAGTAAAGGATTAGCGCTCAGTGTGAGTAATGCTTCCAAAAACTGAATCTCGGAACAGAAAAACATCAGAACAGTACAAAATATTCTTACTTCAGCTAAAGATGTTAACAAGTGTATGTGTAAACATGAGATTTCAGAGGTTCTGAAATTTAAAAACACATTCAGATATTTGCAGTTTTGTATCTCTACGAAGAAAGTAAAATAAAGACATAGACCCATAACTGGAAACATGGAAGACTGAGGTCTTACTCCTTTCTTCCTGAGAGCTTGAAAATAAATTTTCCCTCCTAAAACTGATTTAATTTTATAAGAAACAATTATGAGACAGCTGTGATCAAGCAGTAGCATTATAGTGCACAGAGCAGACAATTCCCACCAAGGATTAATGGTCCTCAGACAGTAGAAAGGATATTTTCTTTCTCATTTTTCTGCTATTAGAATTCAGCTTCCGTCTCTTTTTCAGAAATCACAGAATAATGGCTTTTGCTCAGCTTTACACTCACTATGGCAGAGGTTTAGCCAATAACGGCAGAGAGGAAATCTGGTAAAAACACAGCAAAAGACAACTGTAGTTCAAAGTAGGAGGAAAAAGAAGACTGGGCCAAACATAGATATGTTTAATACTGACTCTGACATCTAACCTTAATGAATTTTGAATACTAATAAGGGTGAAGCTGAGCAATCCACAGAGCTGAAGAAGAAAGCACCATGTGAGTGTGTTTATGCTCTTGCTATATACACATACTCACACACACAGACATATACATATTTGGAGAAAGCATTAACGTGAAAAGGATTTCACTGCTACTCTAAGCTGTCTTTAGAAAAACCTTCACAATGCTAAAAAAAAAAGAAAAAAGAAAAAAAAAAACAGCCCTCAAGGAACCACAAAACAGCAGGCCTCTCAGACAAACTTGTAAAAAAAACAGAAGCAATCCAGAAAAACAGTGAAGTTTGATGCGTTTAAGTGCTTTGCAGAATTAAGGTGAAAGAAAGCATTTAAGGATCGTTCAATGCTATTCTGTTACACTTGAATGTTGTACTTACAACTGATTGGCAACATTTGAAAAATCAGATCCCTATTCACACCTATAACATTATAAGTGGCCTGGGAAAACAAAAATAAAACTAATTAAATGCCATAGCTAATTTATTTAGTCACTTCTTGCAGCTGAAATGAAAGAACACATTTAGTGCATGAACTTGTACATAAAAAGTCATCTCTCTGCAATAAAACTTTTTTTTAACCTCCTGAGCTGGACCCAGCTGCTTTTCATACATCTATAACAAACTTTGTGCCAAATGAACTGCTTATATATTTTTCTAAACAAGCCCCACTTTACTTTTTCCAATCAGTCCAGACAGATGGCAAGTAAAGAAAACACTTTAGTGTCAATCTGGTGGAGACCGTCACTGAAGTGCTTTTGCCAAGAAGAAACAGACTAAACATGAATGAGGCCAAATAGAGAAGCTTGTTTTACATACTGGAGGTACTAGACTTCTCTGGACTTAGAGAAATTCAATAGCAGCTTTAAAGTGCCTGCAAAGAACTGCTTCTCCATTTTCCTGCTACTTGTATCTACCTATTTGACCTATTCTACCTATTCAACCTGATCAACATGTATCTACCTATCAACCTTATGCCCTGGGCAACCTGATCTAGTGCCAGATCTGGACGTTGGTGGCCCTGTCTGCTGCAAGGGGGGGTGGAACTTGATGATCCTTGGGGTCCCTTCCAACCCAGGCCATTCTGTGATTCTATTCTAACCGGGGTAGCAAGGTTCAGTCCTCACAACAAGAATTGATATTGCATCTCTAAAAACACTAGCATAGAAGTGTTTCTTTTTTTTCTTTTCTTTTGATGTACACAATAGTTTCAGCATCCCTCAGAACAAGTATATGCTTTATCATTACAAAGAATGAATTTTGAGTAATTTGTCTACAATATTATGAAATCAGCTGCTGCTATTCAAAGACCTCACTGTTCATTTTTTAAACAATATTTGAATGAATACCACATTAGTAGACATGCATCAAATTCAGCCTTTTCTCTTGTGTCTGCTTTTGTCAATGCAGATAGTTAAGCCAAGGAAAAGAGATTAGAGAAGACCCAAAATGAAATTTCTATAAGTATGCTTGATTTTCCCTACAAGACATTAATCAAGTTTGTAGCACCTAGTATGTCTTGCAATTGAGATGCAATACACTCCAAGCACAACAGTGTCATTGCTTATCACTTGCTAAGACCTGACCAGATACAATAACCACTGAAACAAAATTAGTCAAAATATAGCAAATAAATCTCTTATTGCCTCAAGAGTTTTCAGACAGGGTAGTCAGATCCTTGGTATCCAAGTTTCATCAACAGAGAAAAGATCATTTAAGCAAGTACAGACCGTACAATACAGTTTTTAAATCAGTGAACCTTTAACAGAGAAAAATGTCATACACTTCAAATCTGGGACTTTTTGCAGAAATCAGAATCTTTCTTAAGGCACCCAAACACTGTTGTTATTGGTAAGCCTGAAATTCTCCTTCCTTCAAAAGGAAAAGGCTGCTTGACAATTTGTAGCTCTGTTTTAAATATCATGAGAAAAGAGGATCAAATGTGCTATTTGCATTAGTCGCCATCTTCAGTGACTGGTGGAGATGCTGTTGTGTCAGGATAGGCACACAGTGTATTTTGAACCATCCATGCAGAATTACATTGAGCTGTTTCCGTAGGTAAAACTAGCTTACTACTTTAAATTTCTCACAGCTTCATGTGTAGGAGTCTTTCTTCAGCTCCTTTTTTTTTTTTCTGATACAATGGTTTGTAAGTTTTTTCCACTCATATCTAGACATCTGAGGAAGAATCGCCAGGACACATTTCCTCCTCTATGCATCTTAAGCAGCGGGCCAGATTTCAGGGAGGTCAGTATGCTGGATGGAAAACATCTGGATATTCAATCTGTTGTGTGATAAGCACAGCTGAGAACAGGGCGTTTGGTAGAAAAGTAGCTCTTTAGAAAAGTCTTACCCTAATAATACTGAAAATTATATTTATGTCTTAACAACTACAGATAGACTGAATTATTTTCCCTCACTATCTCATCATAAACTAGTGTTGGTTTGCCTTGTTTCCCTACAAGAATATTTACGTTATTAGCATACTCACCAGAGACTGTAATTCTATGTCAAAGCAGCTAGAAGCCTACAGAAAAGCTCTGAAAGATAGAGATATAGATGAATAATCAGGGATCAGTTTAAAAGATATATCCAGAAGACAAAGCTTCAAAAGATGCTATTAACTAGATTGCTCTGCAGTAAGGACATTCAGTAAACAGATTATCTCTAATAAGCTTATCCTGTATTAAACCACTAATGAGTCGATGCTGTGATAAGACAGTGCTCAAAGGCAATGAATTATAGACATAGAATTATAGGAAGGGAGTAGAGCAACGTTTCCCTTCTCCCACACTGCCCATGGCTTGGCCCAGCAGGTAAGTCATTCTGGTAAAACTCATCAAATTAAGCATTAGAAAACAGCTAGGACAAGACAAAAAAATCACCATCCTCAAAGCCACTTGTACAGTTTCCAGTACTTTTACAGAAGTACAGAAAGAGCAAACCCAGTAAAAATTCTGACTGAGAGCTGAAGTGTTTTTTTGCAGAGATTTCATTGTGGAATGAGGATGTAACAGTTTCACCAAGAAACTCTCAGAGGTCAAGACCGGTAAAATGATAATTGCAATAACTGTAAAACTCATCCAAGGTTGAAGCATATTTTCCTATCACTAAAATCTTAAAATCATGAGAATGAAATGATCAGAGGGAGGGTGTGAAATTGACACAAACAGAACTTGACAAAAAAACCATTCAGACTCGGATATATGGTATTTACAATCATTCCTTTGAACTGAAAGATGCGCTAAAAGGGGTATAAATCATGAATCAGCTTTTAGTTTTCATAACAGAAGAGGTCACGCTATTTCCAGGGCCACCAAGCGTTCAGTTCCCAGAGCAACCCCTAGACATACTGCATGTGATTTCTGAATACTGAAAGCATCATCCAATTTGTTAAAAATGTTTCTGTGAGCACAGCAACAATGTCAGCATTGATACAGCATCAATTTGCTGCAAGCTAAAAGGAAATCATTCCATCATTTCCAACACATGCCAACACATATTTGATTTATAAAAAGGTCAGGGAGCAAAGAAATTCTCAAACTAGTGGAAAACATCTGAAATGATTAGAAGGAAATCTAGATTTCAAAAAAAAAAGATTACCAATGCAATGCTGAAAAAGCAGTGGATAGATGCAATAAAGAAAAAGGCTGTTGAACAGAAAGATTTAGGAAAGCTGGGGCAATCACCCATTAAGAAGTAAATTCTCAAGATGTTACAAATAAGCATGTCCTACCAAATCTAAGTAGGAATGTGCCAATTAGCAGTGCAAACATTCAAATTCCAAGAATATCTGGCTGTAATGGTGTATCTTGGAGAGCTAAATCACGAGGTTCAAGTTGTAGACTCAGATGATAGCAGGGCTCCAGCCAGTTTTCAGGGGACCTTTTCAGAATCAGATTAGGCACACCGTTCTAAAGACGGTTGAGAAACTGGCTCTCACACAGAGTACTGAAAAACAGCCTAGTGTTTCCATAAGTTTTCACTATGTATTTTTCCACCCTCCAGAAAAAGCATGTTTGATCAACACAAACCATGTAACCTTGTTGTAGTGGATAATGCATTAATTATACAGTTCTACAATTAGCAGCTTCAAGTTAAAAATAAATAAAAAAGTTCACAGGTTTGCAGGCTGTCACAAGAAAAATCCACGAAGTGTTTCTTTCTGTTTATTTAATCTGCTGGTGAAGTTGCTGCGGAAAGAGAAAAATAATGATGCATAGAAAAAAAATCCTCCTGAGAATCCAGTCATTGATTAAAAAAATGTTAATTAAGAATGCATGCCTTCAGAATGATATCTAATTTGGCATACAGGGAAAAAAGCATCTAAGAGAGAATTAAAGGCAAGTCCCATGATAAAGATGCTTTGGTTTGGATTAAACTGCTAAAAGCCTCAGTCTTTAAACACTGTAGAAAAAAACATACCTACATATACCAGAGGGAGTATTAGTATTGTACAGAAAAATTCTATACAATGTGATATCTTATAATTGCAAAGACAGCGAAAATAAAAAGTTTAATAAATCACTTTTCTTCCAATATTTTTGCCTTTCAGAGTTCTATCCTTTTTTGGCTAAGTGCTTGCAGTAAAATTGCAGTATAACAAATCTTTATTCTGCAAGCTTCCCTGTCTGGCAGGCTGTAGGAGAATAAAATCTTGATCTTTAAACTGGCAAACTCAAAACCTACTTATCTAAAAGCACAACATATACTCTCAGGCATTTAAATCCCATTGTTTCCATCATACTCTTTATCGTGAAGCACACACAGGGTGACACTAACCCCCTTTCCACTTATGGGAACGTACCAATAAGGCTGTCATGATCAACGAGCTGACCATTCACCCAAAGAATGTAAGTGGTGAATATGCTGACACACAGAGGGAGTAGATCCTGGCTTGTGGGTGCTTGTAAGAGGTCCATACAGGCTGATAAGTACTGCAACCTGAGAGTGTTTGAACAGAATTCCACTGCTCTCCTAGTTCTTGTATGAACACAGTGCTGTAACAAGAAGATTAATAGCCTCCTGCATGCATTGGTTACCACATACCACATCACACTGACATACACATTGCACAAGCAAAAAAGGAAATGGCTGATGTAGAAAACATACCAAAGGTTTCATATTTGTGGAATTTCTCTTTCACATTAGGCAATTCCTTTATTTCAGTAATTCACATAGAGGTCACACATGCATCCTGAAAGGGCAGACTCAGCCAAAATAAAATGCTCAACTGAGCGTCTTTATTCAACATCGTATGTGGGCAACGCAGCCACTGGAGAGGCTGACCAAGGAAACTATGCAACGTATTGATTCCATGCATTTCTTCAACATGGGTTTCCCTGAAAGCCCTATCAGCAGCCCCATTTGGTTTCTTGCAGTAATTCTTCATTGTGCTGGCCCAGGAGAGGAGGAAGATGTAAGTTAAATTGGGACTTTCAAGGAAGCAGAAGGAGCACTGGCACAAAGCTCTCATCAAATTTCATATATTGGCTAATCCTTTTAGGCTCTTCCAAAATCCCCAGCATTGACTTTACATTTAGCACAGGTAAACCTTGCCTACTGACCTTTAACTACTGCCAAAATAGCAACCGCTGCATATGCTAATAGTCCTTTTAAAGGTATCAGTGGACTCTTGAGAAGCAACAAAACAGATATGATAATATTGTATATAAAGCCTGGGAGCAGCCTGACCAAGCCCTTCAAATCTGAATGGCCCTAAACTTTGAACCCAGAAAAAAAAAATCAAAATTTTATATCCAGAGCTGGATCTTCCTTTAGTGAGCTGAGCCCAAGCCAGATCCAACTGCCTCCTTCCTTTTACTGACAGCAGATCCCGCTGTAGCAGCAGGGCCCTCCAAAGAGGCAAGCGAGGTTGCAGAATTTGAGTAAGTCTCTGCCTGTCAGAATATAATCTCTCAAACTCATACAGTGACTTATCACGTCTGTAGGTAGACACAAAAAAAAACCCTCATAATTGTTTCAAGGAAAATGAGAAGAAAGCTGTCAAGGTAAGAACACCTTCAACAGAGGTGCATATAATGAAGAATCTTCAGTCCAAGAGAATATGGAGAATTAAGCTGAGGGAAAGGGGATAGAGAATGGAAATTTCCAAAATCTATATGCAAAAATGCCAAATCAGAAGCTTTCTAAGGATTGGTTATCATATGCATTGAGATTCGTTTGCAGTATTTTGGCTGCAAATTTTTTACAGTAAATTTTAGTGTAAGTTCCACCAGCATAAAGTACTTGAGCACTACCACAATGCTAATTGCTTTCCAAGCATCCAAAATAAAAATATGTTTTCAAAAAGCCATTGCCTCTTCTTTCTCACTGAGGGTTATGAAACAGAGGACTAAGTTTCCAGCTTTTGCTACTGAGTTACGGTCACACAAAAATTTCACTTTGAACATCTGACAGCAGTAAGGAGGAAGAGGGATCACCCTCATAAAATCCCCAAATACATCAAACTTTCCAAATAAAGAGCAGAAATGAAAAATAGCAGTAAAGAAGTTAAGAAGTTTACAGTATGAAATCCAGACTCTTTCATTTTTCCTGTTAAGAAAGAATATTTTATAATGCTATTTGCACTATAACCTCTTTTATCACTCCTCCTCACGTCTTACCTCATCTATATTATATCAGCAGAGACGCTACTGTAGGTTACAATACTCTGAACAACTTAGTATTAGATACTTTCAAGTAAGAAATTATTTCTTCATGGTTCAAAAATATACAAATAAATCTTAATACTCCTTATTAACTTCGCATTAGTTATTTCTCCTCCATTTATTCATATATCTAAAAATAGCATATGGGATAACAATATTCAAATGTATGCAAATCTATACATACACAAATACAGCTGATGTTGTGAAGAAGCAATCCAGTGGAATGGATAAGAAACCGAATAGAGCTGCCAGCTTCTGCTACAGCAATAGTTCCCAATGGCATAGGAAAAACAGATGAACCAGTGCCATCTTCTCCAAATTGTGGGCATCGTTTCTGGTGATGATGCCTGGAAAACTGTCCTGCTTTTTCAGTGCCAGGATACCCACTGCAGTGATATCAATATTAAGCTGGCTTCTTAATGCCTCACTTTTCTGATCCATCTCATCTTATCTGGCAGAGCTCTTTGCTGACAAGAGTGAGGGCAGCTTTGCGGGTGCCAGAGCTCAGGAAAAGGCAGCGGCAGCCCTAGGGTGCTACTGACCGGCTTTGGAACATGTTTTCTTTTATCAGTCAAATTCCTTTACTATTCTACAAGCAAAGGAGAAGAAGAACACACAGATTTGTTTGAGATTTTATGCTATTTAAGGAATTATTTTCTTTTATAACAATAAATAATTTTAAAATATTTTTAAGATTTTTTTTTTTAACCGGGTCTCTCACTAAGTTAATTCTTCTGATAACTTCCCCATAGGTACAAAATACTGAGAGCACAGCAGGAATCATAAAGGCTTGATCATGGATTAAATGACGTCTGATTGTCATAGGAAACATGCAGTTCACAAATTTCTTGGTTACTTAGTGGGACACACCACTACTCTCACTCCTCTGTGTAAATCCCACACACATCTGGCACAGGCTTACTTTGCTGGTGTACCTCACACCACCAGCAGTTTTCTTTTTTCATTTTGTATCTCTGTTTTTATTGCTGCTTTTTGGATGGGTCATCTAGGGGATCCATTATTTACCACTTCTGTTACACTTCTAAAGTCATTCTGAAATCAGCCATTATAGTCATGATGATTCCTACACTGTCTTTTTTTATACTTCTAAATTGATTACCTGTGCAGCAAACAAAAATCATTACCTCTAACGTTTTCTGTTGCTCCAAGGAGTACGCCATCCTCACAGTAGAGCTCATCTCAGATTTTCCATGCATTCCCTGTTTAAGTTACCATTTACTTCTCTCACTCGTACTAGCTTCCTAGCTTCCTCACTAGAGACAAAGCCAAAGGAAATGAGAGGAAATTTCCCCATAGGATTTTTGTGCGACTCCTGAGACTAGTTGCCAAACTACTTGCTGCTAAATACTTCGTAAATTAAAAAAAAAAAAAAAAAGACAATTAAAGAAGGAGAAACATTTCATCTGCTGTTCTCATCATTCCCCTGGTTGCTTTCTCCCAGATCTCAGCAACCTTATCACTACAAAAAACAGCAGCAGGATTCATTGTGTGACCATGAACACACTGAGCCAGTGAAACGTAGTGCCTCTTCTTCTCCATGTTGTTTAGACTCAAACAAAAGAGAAGAGGACATGTCCTTTCCAAAAGTCCTTGCTTACTCCACATCATACCAGCAACAGATCTGTTAGCAGTAAACAATACTCAATATTAAACAAAGATATTAAAGTATAAAAGAAGCAACTGTTTACTCAATACTTGGAAAAGCCAAGAGGCAGAAACACGGGGCAGTGGGATGCAGTTCTCCCTTTTCCCAACAACAGACTCTCCTCTTTCTGCCCTTCACTAGCCAAGCCCCAGGTCCTGCTGCTGGGTCTCTCATCATTCACATGAAGACCAGGGTGCAGCCAGTCCTTCCAGATGAAAGAAGGCCTCTGCTTCTGCACATTAATTAACAAAAGCCACGAGCACCTACAGGACACTGAAGGACTGCGCCTAAGGAGTCTGTTCACAGTGCCAGGACTTAGCACTGTCTCATTAGGCAATGCTGCTTCTTGGTCATCACCAGCAGATACATCATTGAATCACAGAATCATATCCCATTTTCTTTGCTGAGACAACTATTACCTTACAGGATATCATTTCATACTGCAAAATAACTACAGGACACATGGAAAACTCTGCAATCCATTCTTGCCTTTGGAAAGAGCAGAGCCATCCCAGCATAAAAAAAAATTAAGAGACATTTGAGAAAAAGATTGCCACATGACTATCCACAGAAATGGAAATTTGTAAATTAATTCCTTAAATTGCATTTTCCAAACAAGCCAACAGCTTTATTTGCCCTCCGCACACCTTCTAACAGGCAAACGGAGTGGCAAAGAGAGGCTGCTTTTAATCATACAACTCCAGAGCTTTGCTGCCCCATGAGAAACAAGTGGTTTTCAAACCAACAGAAGAAAATTGGGGCAGGAGTGGCCTTTCTCCCCAATCCTACCACACGTTCTGGCAAGTAAGAAATCAAATAAAGCATTAAGGAAATTAAATGAAATGGAAAAGCAGAAATCAAATGTTCAAGTTGAAAAGAAAAAAAGTTGAAAATAAACTGGTAAAGTCAGAAAGTTAAACAGAATGCAAATTTTTGTCAAAATCCTTCAAAAATGTTTTGACAAAGGGCTTGCCAAAAGTACTTGATGCCAACAGGCCTGTTTTTTTGTTTGTTTTGTTGTTGTTGTAGTTGTTGTTTTGTGGGGGGAGAGCAGGAGGGAGAATAATCAAAAGCATTCCAGTCAGTGCAGACTCTGAAAGAACAAAGGCACTTTAAAAAACATTAAGCTCAATAAGACTTTCTTGTGAGCTCCAAAGTACTAGTCATCATCAAGGTTACATCAGAGAAGTAGTCTGTGACCACATGGGAGATTGATATTTATGGTGAATCTGACTGATGAAAACATCGTCCCATATTCCCTGGCTCTTTTGACAATCCCATGGCATGTCCTAACAGTCCTTGGGGCACACTAGAGAACTAGCATTTGCCACTATTACAATGGCAGCTCGTAGCACTCTGTTTGGACTGCAAATACAACGTTGTTGATGCTGCATGATCTGAATGTTAAGACTACAGGTTTCTGGGCACTGGCACATACTTAGTCACATGTTAAGTCAGACAGTTGTGTGCTCCCATCTGTGCCACAAAAGCCTCTCATCTTTGTTGGGTAGGTAACACTTTTATCTGACAAATATTTTTAGAACACAGCAGCTGAGCTATCATTTATAACCATTTCCCGAGAGGGATTTAACCTTAGGGCCTCATAAACTTTTCTTGCAGGCACTGTTTCCACACACTCTGCTTCAGCTATGAGCAGTGTTATAGAAGTGACTTTTCTAAGGGAAATTTATCTTCCATGTTTCCAAAATCATAGTATTGCTGTCAGAAAATACATTCGTTAATTTTGAATCATTATATTAAAATATATCGAAGATGTTTTAAAAATTTTTATCACTGTATATTATATTACTATAATTTTTCATCTCATTCAAAGCACAATAAACATAAGCGATAATTTCCAAGGAGGAAAAAAAAAGGTATTAAAGTCAAATATTTTATTGTTGGAGTGAGAGAAGTGGGAATCAGGAGTACACCAGCCTTGATTTCTATTGTTTGTAGATTTTTTTTTTTTTTATCACTGCAGTATCAATGACCTTGATAACAGGGAATAGCAGTACTGAGATAAGAGTTACTACATGCACAACAATCTTAGGGTTGACTTATTCTGGGACACAAGATGCTTACAATCTGACATTTAATCTCTCTTCTTCAGTTTTCTTAGCTGTAAAACTAGCATAATCAGTATTTAATTTCTTAGCTACCTCCTGAGTGTGTTCAGTGTTAAAATCTTAATACTAAAAAAGTAAAATTATTAAAATACTGTGAGTCCTAGCAATGAAAAGGTGTCTAATGCATATTGTCACACTTCTGGCTTTTTCCTCATTCTTTCAATCCCTCCAAATAACATTTCAGAGCAATTTATATTCCTAAGTAGACATTATAAACTTTTCATTGTGTACTTCCCCAACAGCATATTAGTCTCCGTCACTGAACAACCAGGAAATAAGCGCTCATTTTTACAAGACTGTGCCATGTTTCTGTGCATTAAAGAATCATTCATCTTATCTATTGCAGGAACAGTAAAAATCCTGCTTTGGACTGGGACTGTTACTTGCAGAAGGCATTGATTGCCTAGTGAAAATTCTCTCTTCTTCAGGAGACCTACTGTTTGTATGGTATTTTTTGAAATAATATATAACTTCTTCAGATGTAAATTGCCAATCTCCTGCTCTTCCTAGGCCAAAACTGTAATTCTTGGGTGGAATTCTCACTGTAAGATTTTGCATTTCCTGCATATATCAGTTGGCTCAAATTGACTCCTGTGTTGGGAGTTAAGAGGGCACTGATTCTGCTGGGCCCAAACACAACTTGAATTCCCCAGTCTTCCTTATTGAGCTATCTAAGACTCTACTGGTTATCACAACAGGTTCAGTTCTGAAATTTCCAGTGCTTCCCAAATTCATCAGAGCCACAAGTTGAACTGGGAACCATCTCTTTTCTGGTTTTTGGCATCTGCAGTTGCAGCCTTAGTAAGAGTTGGTGCAGACAATCAAGCCAGTGAAAACAACAGTAAAACTTCGACTCAAACAATAGCCCCAAGTTTTTCTTATGTTTCTAAAGAAAAAACAGCTTCATCCAGAGATGGGCAGTTAGGTCATTGTTAAATAATATCAACTAAGTTTTTATTCCTTGGTTTTGAGAGAGGGAGAAAGGGGCATCATTTTTACATTGCATATAGACATTCTCTGCCAACTGAACAGAGGAAAAAGCTTGGGAGTCCCGTTTCACTCCTGATAAATTCACCAGGAAGCACAGCGGCTGACTGAGCAGCTCAACAAGCCTGTTTTCCAGATACAAAATTAAATGGTGTTGAAAAATTATATCAGTAGGAATTACTAGGTATTTCAAAGTTTTGAGTACTTACTTGAGTCTGATCTAAAGCCTGTGGTAGGCTTTATAAAGGCTCTCCTTGACTGCCATAACCTTTACATCAAACTCCTCCTGATGAGTATGAACAAGGATTTGGGAATCCAGGTTTAAACATCTCTGTTTTTCAATGTCCTGGACTTTGTCTTGCCCTTAAGCCTTTTTGCTTTCTTTACAGAGCTGGTGTGAAAACCTTATGGCACATCTACACTGTATAATGCAGAAATCCCTGCACCAGCTGGTATGAGTACCCAGCAGAGCACCATGCTGAGCCATTAGCTCGGGTCCGGGGAGTAGTATAGATATATTAGCATGGCATTACGCCCAGGCTAATGAGCTCAGGCTAGCTCTGCTTTATACTGCCTTGATCCCGAGCTAGCTCCTTCTCATTTCTGTACAGCTTCACACTGCAAAGAGTAAACTTGTGTCTGCACTGCTGAGTCTTATCTATTCTGTGTATCATAACCCTGCTCCTGTGGACCCAGTACTGCTGGAACATTTCTGTTTGAATTCTAAACACTCCAGGATATAAAAATGTCTGTTTCTAAACTAAACCTTATTTATCCGTCCACTCATCTCAATGTACAAACAAATAGAGCACCTGCATTTCACAACATTTCCTATTCTAGCTTCAATATTTCACATGCCTATATTGTGTGTGAAATAAAGAATTTTGAGTGAATCACAGTAATTACCAGTTAGCTCTTGTGCTCTTAGTCTTTTGTGAAGGGAAGAATTATTTGGTTTAGTTCCATCACCCAGGTCAAAATTCTGTTTCTTAAAACAACACTTATGTATTCTCTCTCTGTTGGCAGAAGCTCATCTCTTGAATAGCAGGGAGTTTAATCACTGAGATAGAAAAAAAGTCATTGGCAAGACAGATTGACTGACAGCCATTGCAATTAACTGCAAGATTTCAATTGTTACACATTTTTGTGTCATTGGTAATAGTGATTATTAGGGGAACGTGCACATATGAACATAACTGCATTTGTTACTTAGCAATTCTACCATGTCATCACTCTTAAGAGATTTCTTTCTTCCTGCTTACCTATTCCAAACGACCAAACATATGTCTTTGATCTGCCTGAAAGGATAAATATCTTACCTAGGGTTTGAGCACTTGAATAGCTAAGCAAAGCTCCTGACACAGCAGAAAGTATTTGCACGCAGTCAAGAAAAAGTTTAAATGCTGAAATGGAGCAACCAGAATAGAAAGCACTGAATGGAGCAAAGTTGTAATTACCAACAGGAGCAACATCCTTTCCTCATCAATCCTCAGGCATGCTTACATTAAGCCATAAAGGGCTAGACAGTTCTTAAGGGATAGTGTTTCAGGGTTTTTTGTTTAATGCTTTGGAGCTAAATCGCGCTTTCCTTTCCCAGGGGTGCACAAGACAAAGACAAGGCCAGATGGAGCCCTCCTCCCCTCGCTGCCACACCTGGGCAGGGGCCAGCCTCAGCACGGTGCCCAGGGGAGGCTGCCAGCCCGGCGGCAGCCCCGGGAGCGCTCTGCTCCCAGCCAGTCTCTCACCCACCCGCAGGCAGTTCTCTCTGTCACGCAGCCAGGCAGTGGGGCATCTCCACGCTCACTGCCACACCTAATATATTCAGGAGACATAATTCATCCCCTTTGAAGCACCGACATCTTTCCCTACTGCAGGCAGCCATTATCTGGCTAGAGAGCTGCAGCCAGCCCTGCCTCCGAGCACAAGCACTGCCCCTCGCCGGGCCCCAGGGAGCCTGCCAAGGTAGCAGATGTGCCCGAGCTCTTGAGGCACCAACCCCTACAGCCTTTGTGCTGCCCGAGGAAGGGGCTGCAGGTTCCCGGCAGGACAACAGAAGGCGCAGCCAGCAGCTGGAAGGACTTCAGAGGCAATACCCTGTGAGAGAGGGACAGCACTTGCAGGGGAAACACATACGACAAGCTTGTAGGGCCACAAAACATCTCCCTGGAGCCCTTATAAACAAAGCAATCTAAGCCTAGAGGGCTTTATTCTGCCCTGCAACACAGCTGCACCAGCAGGGCTGGCAGGAGGAACAGGGCACCTCCTGCACCCCACAGCTCCACGCCAGTGCCAAAGGCACACAGCAAGCTGTGCCCATAACCGTGATGGAGCACATGTGAGGGGACATGTATGGCGCGAAGGGGAACACCACAGAGTTTCAAGCAGAGTATTTCAGGTACAATTTGTCCCTTTTTGAGAGGAAAGAACACGTGTGGCCAGAACCACACAGCAATAGAGCAAATGGTGTCACCTCGGTCCCACTGGTGTTTCAGGCTCTCCCTAGAAATGTCAACGCACAGAGACTGTTTTGCAGGGACTGAGCCCTGAAACTTCAGCCATGCCTGGGGAGCAATCTGGCCATCAGACAGGCCATGCAGGTGGCATGTGGCGGTGGGATGTGTGCACAAGCAGCGGAATAAGGCATGGAGACAGCCCAGGTAGTGGGGCTGAATTGTCCTAGAGAGGAGATCATCCCAAAGCCAGCAGCAAGGACCTGGCAGGAGGGCACAAAACACTGAGCAGAGAGGAGCAGACAGGAAGAGCCGCAGCTGGAGCCACATCCAGGCCAGCTTCGGGAGATGTGTGTGCTCGCTGCACACAGTCAGGCACACCCACAAGCACACAAGGCTCTTCCAGACAGCCAGGAGCAGCCAGGTGTACATATACACATGGCCAGCACTCGGCATGAGAAAGGCTTCTTACCCCAACTGGCTGCAACCTGGCTGTGCAGTAGGAAAAGAACAAAACAGGGAGAAAAAGAAAGAACAAGCTAGAAACAACACATCATGTCACTGATTCTATTTCCTCACTTTGTTTTGTTTTCATGGCACATAACGGAGAGTATTCAGAGCCAAAAGGAGAATCTCAACATCAGTGCCAGCTGTAAGAGGGTGGAGGCACCCTCTCACTCTGTCCTCACAGCAGCACGGATTTCACCACCCACATTACTCTCAGCACAGTGAGGTGCTGAAGCTAAGTGACTCCCTGCAATGCTTCTCTTCTGCTGCAGAAGAGGTTAAAGCCACTTTCTGGATTCTCATACTGCGGGAGTAGAGAACTGTATTTTCCATCTAAAAAGCATGGCTAACAGTTACTTTTCGCCGTGTGAAGCAATGCTGTCAGAGCCACTGCAGCTTGAACCAGCAAGCACCAGTGCCTCTGGCCACACTGATGGTGCTCCTGGCTGCTGCTGCTGAGCTGCGGTGCTGGCAGAGCCTGGAGGGCAGCCACCCTGGGGCTTGGACAAGGATCCTGCTCTGCTTTGTCTGGCTTCCTGCTTCTCTGGAGAGGATGAGGAGGCTCCATGGGCTCTTTCAAGGACAGTTAAACCAAGTGGACAAAACATATCACAGGAGGACCTGGGCGGGAGCCATAAATCTTCAGCATGACACAAGCTGGCAAGGCTTCCAGAATCTGGGTGGCAAATTGCTTGGTGGGCTTCATTTGTGCTCAAAGGTTTTCTTTGCACTGCCACAGCATGAATTTCATCTATTTGAAGCTCATTAAAGGTTTCACATGGGCCTACTTAACCCCCCTTTTGCTTTCTATTTTCTAATGCCTACTCACCTTCACAAAACATTTAGCACCTGTGCAGTCCTTGTACTCTGCAACAGACATTAAGGACAGGAGGCACACGGCGTGGCAACTCACGTGTGCTACCAGCACAATGGCAATCACACTGCTTACACTGGCACACCTGACTCCAAGAGCAAGGCTTTAGACTGCTAAAGGCCTGCAATGGCCACCGATGCCAGCCAGAGCCTCTGCTACTCTGCACCTTTAGCTGGATCTGTGTGCACAGAAAGGGGTCTGATGTCCATCACCCGTCGGCACTACTGAAGGCTTCCCCTGGCCACCCGCCTGCCCAGTCCTCAGAAAAGGAGCTGCTGATGTGCAGCCAGCACAGGAAAAACCAACCTCAGAAACATAGCCTGTCGTGGGACAGAGCACTACCCACCTCACCAAATCAAAAGCCATCTTAGGTTAGATTTAAGGAAAAAGTTTTTCATGGTAAGGGTGGTGAAGCACTGGAACAGGTTGCCCAGAGAGGTGGTGGAAGCCTCGACCGTGGAGACATTCAAGGTCAGGCTGGACCAAGCTCTGAGCAACCTGATCTAGCTGTAGATGTCCCTGTACATTGCAGGGGAGTTGGACTAGATGACCTTTAAAGGTCCCTTCCACCTCTAAGGATTCTTTGATCTTCACATGCACAAACCAGGAGCGTAGCTGACTGTTGAGGTACCTGGGAAAGGACACCAGCATATGAAGAGGGTAAAATTCTGCCCACTCAGCATTCTCTAAGAAGGGCTTTATCCCTTGCTGTGTTATTTGTTAGAATTCAAAACAAATCTGTTTTCTTACTGCTGGCAGCATCATCACCCCTATTCCCTGTCCCCCTTCCCAAAGACTCTTAATCGCAAAGGTATTTCACAGGCAAATATTGCTTTTTTAAAAGGCAGAGCTCATCTTATTTTAGAACCCAGTATCTATGCCAAGACTTCACACTGTGCTGAATGCATTACAACATCTACCAAAAGTGCAAAATACATTTTAAAAATGGTCAGGCAATACACTGAATAGCTGTGGTTTCTGAACACTTGCCAGTTTTAGTTAGAGGGTTGTTTTTTTTCCCTGTGTAACTTATGGGCACCCTGAAAAAGATATGTGTAAAGTGTTCTTGCAATCTACTATATCAAAGCAACTAGATTTGCAAATGCATTTGTTCAGTGAGGCACACCACATTTAGAGCTTTCCCAACCCTTCCCTTACCATAATATGTTGTTATCCTTTTTCAACATGAAATACCACATAAAGCAGTTATCTTCACCAGTTTTTCAAACACCAGTCAAAATCTAGAATACAAGAATCTGGTTATCTGGGGGAATAGGATACTGTAAAAAGTGGAGTAAAATATGCTAATTCTTGTTAATTTGAAAAACAGAAGCTAGCCAAAAAAATAAAAATAGAAAGAGAAGGAATGACAAATAGCAAAATCTAGCCTGGGACAAGCCAGAATGATGTGAGCGATCTGGCTGCTAGAATTACCTGCAAATACCAGCTTGCAGACAGTACTGCAAATGCAAACCAGACAGATGATTCAGGAATCAGATTCAGTTCTCCTAAGAAATCATGATGTGAACCTTTCCTGAATTCCAGTGTCATCCTGATCTGAGTTTGAAAATAGGTTTGCACGATTTTTTCCCATTACTTTTTTTTTATGGGCGATTCTGGTAAGAAACAGCAGTAGGAAAAGCTAGCAAAGCAGCAGGCAGCCTTTGTAAAAGAGACTGAAGCAGGATCGGGGTTCTCCCTAAGGAGAAGAAAATAGCTGCAGATGAGTCGAGTAAGAGAGAAATCCAGACGAAGCAGAAGGCAGCTTAAAAGATGTTTAAATGCCCAGCAGCAAGTACTACTGGCACCCTGATTTCATTAAGCAGATCAAAGATGACAGATCAGAGGGTGTGAAACCAGAGCTGGTTGGTCATTTTCTGACAAAGCTGTTTTTCAGAAGAAAATGGCAATTAGTCGAAACCAAAGTTTTTGGCAGGGAAATACACACTGGCTTTGGAACAGTTTCTTGGGTGCAGGATGGAAGTTCTGAGAAGAGAAATCATGCCCCAAGTGCAGCCAGCAACTCCATCATTAGGCCAATGCCCTGGAATAGCATTCAAATCCCTGCACCAAAGGGGAGGAAATACCCAGCTAACAGTGATGGTGAGATGATTTCATGCAGCATCTTGTGGATGTAGCAGCTCAGCAGAGCTTTTCTCAGGCGCACCTAGCCAAAGCTAATAAGCCCTGCAGTTCTTCTGATGCACCTGGATCTTTTTCACAAAACCAACAGCCACCAGCCCTATTGGGTGTCTCTGCACCTCCCTCACAGCTGGAACTGCCTCAGGTGCCCCTGGCTCCCGTGCACACCCACGCCGCTGACTTTCTCAAGAGTGGGATGTATGTCTGGAAAAATCCAGACTTGTTATGTGGATATCACTAATTGTTTTGCTTAAATTGTATCACTTTATTTTGAGAATGTTGTTAAAATGTAAACTGTATTCACACAGTTATCTTATTATTATCTTATACACATACAATTTATAAAAATTCATATAAACAAAAGATAAAAAGTGGGAAAAATGTTTTCTCATATCCAAAACAAGAAAACCAAGAGATTTTAATACCTTCCCTCATCCAACATTTTGTTCAAAGCTGTATGTTCATGTGAACGCCTTGCAAACACTAGTTTCACTCACACTCCATTTCCCAAAGTCCAATCTCGGCTCTACAAGTTAGAATCAAGTTTGTCGTATCAAGATACATTTTGTCTTCTCTGCACATTTTTATTTTCACTATGTTTTCTAGTTTCTTTTTCATCTTCCCTTCTAACTGTTTAGAGAGCTCTACTAACAAACCTTTTGAAGTTCCCCTAGAGAAGAGAAAAGGTTCACAGCAAAAATGAGCAAGCACATTAGCTCAGTACCAGAAATGGTCTCAGGTGCATGCAGACACCTAAGGAAGGTTTCAGTATATGTACAAATACCCACAGAATTCTGTCCTTTCTTACTCAAAAATGCCTGGCTGATTCCTGAGCAGGTAAAACTCCGGAGGAATCACCCACTGATTCTATGTCTTGGAACACTGACTGCATTAGACACTTTCTTACTTTTTGAAAATAGTTCAGCTACTGACTTTAATAATAGTATTGCTCACTGCTGCAATGTAATGTGCTAACTATTTACAGCATAATTTACAGTCTGACCATTAGTCAGCTGTTAAATTATGCCTCATGATAAAATAAGGTTTAGATCTGCTTCTTGAACAAATATGATCAAACTCACAAAAAGTGAAAGCAGATGGGAAGCTCTATTGCAAAATTGCTGCAGAAACAAAGGGGAAAAAAATCAATGGTGTAATTTTAATGAAAATAGAATTCAGATGGAATGAGATAATGTGCAAATCATTTGGTGAAAAATACATCTCCAAATATGATTTAAGAGACATTTCAGTGCCATGGTTACACATTTAATTTCCAAAACCATGAAATGTTCCATTATTGTAATAGCTTTGATTGGCTGTGATTCTGCCAGCAAAACTACTACAGTATTGTTATAATGATAAATTTTGCTGCAAGAAAAGGGCTGTTATATAAGAATGACTCTTTCAGATATTTATAGAGTGAGAGTTTTTATTTATTTATTTTGAGAGGTTATAATGAGAGAGGCTGGATTGAAAACAAAGAAAGAAGGAAAATTGGGGCCAGCCAATATAATGCTCTCAATTAGCCTGAGTTTTTCATACTTTAAATTGTTTCAGGGCTTCAGAAGAACATAGAAGAAATCTACAGCAATATACAGTTTCTATTTTTTTTTTTTTTTTAGATGTGTGGTTTTGCCTTTCTGTTATGACTATTCGCTGATTCTTTTCTTCCTTCCTTTCTGCCTCCTTTCTCTTGTCCTCACTTTCAGCCACTTGATAGTTTCGGAATGAAAATATGTTTTCCTGCCAACTTTTTTCCTTTTTGTTTCCCATTACTATTCAGACAGGACAACAATATCTCAGAAACAACCTATAAATACATTAATAGCTAGCTAGCTAGCTATCCATCCACGTGTATAGTACGACATAATGTAACTGTGTGCATCTGAGTCAAAATTAATGTCAAAGGTCATGACACAGCAAACAATCCCCTCATAATAAGCCTCAAAAAGAATATCCAATAAATGTAATATTGTGTATGAAGTGCCATAAAAATTTCACACAGAGGCGCGTTTTCATTTAAATTTCACAGGCGTTGTGGGAAATACCTTTCATCACCAGTCCTGAAACCTGAGAGCAAAACCACTACAGGAAGTTCAAGTGTAAATTTGTAAAATAAATCTTCCTCGGTCCTTTGGGAGGTAAACTAGATTAGTAGGCAAAAGTAACAGAAGTGCAAATATAACTACAAGCACAATTAGCAACAAATAAAAGCAGCAAACAGTAAGGCGTATAGTTGCAAGCAACAGTCTGTTAAATTATATATTCCTGTATTTTAGAAGATGGTCAAAAAAGTTCAGAATTAGATCCCATTAGTGAAGAAGGTAATTGGTTTATGACAAGCCCAGAGAACAAGCTTCACTGCATAAAGCTCTCTATCAACCTGCTTCTGTTGGTACCTTCTATTAACCAAGAATGTGCCTCCCTTTAATATTTTAAAGGGTGATACTGTAGCTGGCCTGCTGCAGCCCTAATGTAGGTGCAGAAGTCAGGCATTAACGCAGGGACTATGAAGCCTCCTCCTGAGGAGGCCAGGAAAATACAAAGGGAGAACAGACTCCCAGCTTCTACCATTTTCTCCAGATTGCCAAATGCTTTTTAAGATATAGCTGTGCATAAAAAGAATAACACCCTACACTTGGTGAGAGTCATAAGCTTGTTCTACAGAGCTGCCTCTGAAAAAGTTTTCCTCTAAAACTTCCCTACTCTGTGGCAGCAGGTGAAGGCAGCAGCTGGTAAAAAATACTGCCAGAGAGACAGCCCAGGAGCTCCTCACCACAAGCCAGGACCTTGTGCCTCCATGAGAAAACATCACAAGCCTTCCACATACAGACATCCAGTACAGCCCTGCCTGAGCTGGTGCAGGCACAAGGTCTTTCTTTAGCAGCTTGGCTGCCTTTCACGCTACTCTTAATCCCAGCCTGTGGCACATTCACATTTCAACTCTGGGCACATTTACACCTGCAGCACCACATTTGTTGGATTGAGTCCATCTGTTATTGCCTCCTGCATTTTTGGCTCTTCGGAGTCTGGACAGTGGCTCCCAAAAGATGATGGAGGCAAAACCAAAGTCTGCAGAACCAGAACGGGATTTACAACACCTTCACCATATGTCTCCAGTCAGAGCGCACGATACATATGTCAAGTCTAAGGAACAGCTCTCTCACTAGACATTTCAGGGCATATCTTAGGCCACTTGGACACATTTTCATGGCTCCAACCAAGATTTCTGCACAGCTAGACTCTTGGCAACAAAGCCCTTGCATTCACAAGTGGGTGAGCATGGAAACTGCTCCATTAATGGATCTGCATAGACACTTTTTGCTACCTTAAAAATAACATACTACCATTTTGTCGTCCCACAGAGGGCCTGAATTAATGGATATGCATCCCACCTGTGTATTATAGTCCCATACAGTCATAGCCTACTTGGCTGAAACAGTTACTTAAACTCCTCACAGAACACCTCCTATTACCGCAGCACACAGAGCTGACTCAACATGCTTCTCAATGCCATGCTCAGCTTGGCAATATTGTGAGACCTTGGAGGATGATGGGGTGCTGCACTGGAGGCTTTGAGAGTAAGTTTGTAGGAAGATGATTGAGAATGAGTAATTCCAAAAAAGCTGCTAGATTCTTTCCCATCTGCCCTACTCCCACACCACATTCGATGTGTTTCTTCCCACTCACTAATAACAGCTCTTGCCTCCTACATGCCATCAACACCTGACTGTCTTTTCTCACTGCAAAACAGTAAGCTCTTATAATGCATTCAAAGCACAATTTTGTCTGACACATTTTTTTTAGCTAATTCTGTTAAAACTATTTTTCCCGTTAGAGCTGTTTCATTTGTAGGAGCAAATAAGCCTAAATGTTTCCTGCCGCATCTGCTATCATCCCTTTATTCAATATGCAGAGCCAAAGCCAGCCAAAGGTTACACTTCAAAAAAAGCAGTGCCTGTTCCCACATACACTGAAGCTGATGAGGAAACCAGTCAGGTACCAGTCAGGTAGCTCTCCATTCATCCCATCTAGACCTACTTGAGATCTTATGACAAGCAAAAAGCTGGAAACTGATTCTTATGTGGGCAGTTCTACCTACTTCCAGCCTTGGAACCAAAATCCACAGATGTTGGTCAGTGGTTTTTTCTCCTCCTTGACATAGTTCCCATTTCTTTCCCCTGTGGGTCTGTCCACCTTATTTGAGACTTTATAGTCCTTGTAGCCGCATTACTGTCCAACACACCGTGCTGAAATGCAAAAATACAATGGAGAGAACACTCTCTCTGAACACACTAGATATAGTACACAGCTCTTCTCCCAGATGTAGAGCATGTTTCCTTTACCAAGCAGCAACATCACGACAATGGGACTCCCAGCAAGCCATGAAAGAATCTATCTAGCCTGAACATTTTAACGCTGCTTCAGAACCATAATAAATCAGAAATTTCTGCCAATATTAAGCTCTTTAAAATAAATTAAAAAAAAAAAAAAAAACCTACCCAGCAACATTTCCACACAAGCTCCTCTATTTTTAAAGTGTTTGCTTTTCCCACCTAATGACTAAGTTCATCTAAGAAAAATCAAGAAAGAGAAGCTAGGTTTGAAAAAATTCTCCATATGTCATAAAAAGTTTCAAAAGCTTCTGGCTGACTAATATCATCATGCTAGAAAATCATGCTGGGAAAATTGAGAGAAATAAAGGCCAGCATGAACTCTAACCTTAATATTACTTCACATATTTTACCATGGTTTCCTAAAGAAATAAGGCTTATGTAGCCACATAAAGCCAGCTTGTCTGTATCTGATTATAAATTCCCTCTCCTCCAGTAACTTCTAAAGCCATTGGCCAATTTCAATCAACTTTGCCAGAAAAGCAGAGGTCAGAGAAATAGACACCTCCTACTTCAAATGGGCAGATAAGTGACACTCTCAGAAGTGCAAGGTCTTTACTTGTCCTGGAAGCTTAGGAGCAGCTTTCTATTAGCTGCTCTCTGTTTGGCTGGATTCTGATAGATAGTGAACAGGAAAATGTTGGTAAAGACAATAGCTGTAACAGGCACTCCCATCACATTACACAGAGGACTTTAGGAGCCTCCCCTCAATTAGAGGGAGACCAAAGCAAGAGACGGGGAAGAGAGACATCCAGTCTGGTAAGTCCAAGGAACAACTGCCACTGATTTCAGCCAGCTTTGCACAACAGGCATAAAGTGGACAACTCTATGCTCTTTTCAGGGCGTGTCAGAGCTGCAGGGAAATATCCTCACATCAAGCTTTTCGCTTGATTCCATGCTATTCTGCAACACAATCCCAGTATTTGTACCTTCTGAGTATGACATCTGTGCTTCCAGCGGAGGGAAGCCAACACACAGGTGTTGCTGTTGTAAGGCATGTGCCTGGAAAGCTGAGTGTACAAAAAAGAAGTGCCCTTTGGGCACTCTTCTGGGAGCTGGGAGTCACACTAGCAGCTGCACAATGTGGGGAGAGTAAGCAAGATCAGATAGGTCAATTAGATGCAGAACTAAGTGGCAACGCATCAGCTTCAAATTTCCTTTGAATACTTTCAAAATCCCTTTCTTCCAATCTGCACTTTCATTTACCACCCCTCTGTTCCTGTTTTTCCCTCCTCCTCCATCCAGAAGGCTCTCTCAGCCCTGAGGCATAGCACTGCTCCTTCTGTATTGCAGAGCACAGAAGCTCTGGGATTCCCTGTCTCCCTAACTACATCAGGTAAAGAAATGCTTCTTTGAGATTATGTACCTTTTAACTTTTGCTATCATATGAAGGGAAAGGTTTCTTCATCCACAACTTTTCTATGTAAAACACTCCAGGCTTAATCTGTACAGAACTTTCTTCACTTTGGACACTTCTGGGCTGTCATATCCACAACAAGCTTTCTTGCTCACTTTCCATGAAAGTCTGACAGGCAGAGCAGCACCGTTTCAGCCCACTTGAGAGCAGCTGATTGCTAGTCACAGTCCTGCCCTAGCAGTCCTCTCAGACAAGAGGCCTCCTCAGGCCACTGTGGCCAGTCTGCCCAAGCAGGATTTGACTTCCTCCAAAATTATGCAAGTCACATAAGTTTTGCAAAGAAAGCAAATGACTCTTCAGTACCTCTTCCAAGCAAAAGGCATGCTATCATTGCAGAATGAGAACAACGAGGAAAGCTCCTTCTCAGCAGTACAGTGGTGGGGAACAGCATCTCTCCAGGGCAAAGGACTCTGCACTTCTGGCAGTTTCACTTGACTAAAAATGTGCCACAAACTGCAGTTCCAGAACTGACATGTTCCATCTTTCATGATCCTTCAGCATTTTGCTGGCTAACTCATTTCAGTGCCGTGTTAACTCCATGCCAGCAAGTGAGGTTGAAGGTACTCTTTGACCACTGAGAAGTGCTATTCCACACAGATTTTACACCAACACAGACCTTGATAGAAGCTCCTACTGCAGCCTGAAGGTAGCACCATCAGAGGTAAGAAGGAAGAAAGGTGACAGGAAGAGCAGTGTGCAGTATCTGCTTTTTGTAATTAACGAACACTAAGTTTGATTACAAGTTTTTTGAAGAGATTTGCAGTCTTTTCTGTGTGGTTTCCTACCCTTCAAGCAATCAGACTCTACAGCTATAGAGGAAAACCCCTGCAGACTGCTAACCATGATCTCTTACCCTTATGAAATAATAGAACATCAGAGCAGTGCACAGTTTCTGCATTTCCACAAGCACAGTTGAACAGTTGTATTACAAAACGTCAAATGAAGCTCCATCAGGATCTATGTGCTTTTAAATGACAGAATTTCCTTTGCAAGTAACTCTAGAATAATCAGCATTCCAGTGCTTCCAGAAATGGCAATACTTCTGCCTGTTCTTTCACTATCCAAGAGATGCTTTCTCTGATCTTTAGGAGGACTGCTGTTCATTCCCGGGCAATGTTACCTACTGGGTCACTGACCTTTTTTGGTCTTCTTGGCAAGAGGACCAAAATCTCCTCTGAATCTTCTCTGCTGAATCTTCAAGCCCCCAAATGTGCTGCACGGCAGATAGGTAATACTGAAAATTTTTAGAAAATTATTCCAACCTGTGCACATTTCCATAAGCAAATATTTATTTAACTTACTAAAGCATTAGAGATAATCACTATCATTTTCTTTAAAGACACCATTTCAATTTCCATTTTAAGCCATTTTATTAATCCACCATTTAAGATATACTAAGCTGAAGCATCATAAAAAATTGCCAGTGTAGATGCAGATGTATTCTTCTAAAATTGCCAAATAACACTCTGATTTATAGTACAGACACACTGAATAAAAAGTGGAAGTTAGTTATTTCAAAGTCTTCCATCATAACAAAATTTATTTTATTCTGAAAACTAAAAAACCTCAATTATTTATTCTTGGGTGTAGTGGGTTTTTTGCTTTCATTTTTCACACTTTTTACACGTATGAAAGAGACCTATTATATAATATTTCAAAACATTAATATGTGTTCCACAAGTATCAATAGCACTGTACAAAAAAATATTTTTGTTTCTCTGAATTTTCTCACAAAACTACAAACCTAGCAGGAAATCTACTGCAGTATCCAAGTTTGTATTGCTCTTCCAACATTTCCTAGAACAGTACAACAGAACTAGGAGGCTATTATTTCTCAGAAGATATTCAATTATAAAAGACTGAATGTGCTGTAACTACACGAAGTCTGAAGGCTTCAAATAATGGAGAAGTTTAAAGGAAAGGAAGGCAACTGGTTCCTATCATCAACGCAAGAAAAAGGCCAATAACAACATAGTGTGTTCATTGTAACATTCATAGATCCGTTCAGCTAGAGGAGAGCAAAAAGCAACATAGAAAAAAGCATTTTCCAAGAGGCTTTTAAGTGTACCGAAGCCAATGATACGCAGTAGCAAGAAAAGGCTCCAGAACCACAGGAAGAGCTGCTGCTGATTACACTAACAAGGAGTTAATTTAAAATGTGAGAATTGCAGACAAGTTATTTATCCAAGATCTTTTCACTCAGCACCATAAGGAGTAGGAACATGGAGTACTCTGTCAGGAGATGTATTAAGTCCAGCAAGGAATTTGTTAATATTTTACATCCAAATCTTCCATGTGAAGGATTGCTTTCTTTGGCATCTAGTAAAGTCATAAATACAATAGAGTTCAGAACTTTACTGAAAAATCAATTTACAAAATCACAATAAGAAAATCCACCATGTGATTTGAAAAAGAGATAAACACTTCTACTGCAAGCATGTGATAAATAGTAAGGTATCAAACTGGGTCTACTGAGATTGCCAAAGTAGTAGTATAAGAGCTCATTTCATCCTCGTCTCTCTCATAGAGAACATGAGGCACCTTTCAGTACTCGTACTGGGTTCAAGGCAGGGATTGCAAACAACAACAAAACCTGGTCTTCTAAGGCAACGCTTTCCCTGCTTGGTAGAGAATGTCTAGTGTGAATGAAAAAGTGCAATCTGTGCACTTCTGTTCATGCGCTCCTCTAGTGCCGGGAGATAAAGAGCAGTTCTTCATGTTCTCATCCTACACCACAGGTTACTCCCTTTGGATGACTTCTATCACCCAGGACGCTTTGCGTTTTGTTCAAACAACTCCTATGATTTCATATTATTCTGCATCTGAGCTTTCCCACTCAAATGGTGAATTCTGAAAATAAAGCTTAACAAAGAAGGCCACAGAAGGAGAGCAGGAAAGCATGGCTAAAAATTATCATGATAGTTTAGTCAAGCAATATTTTCTGTTCTTCAAAATTAAAATAAGAAAAAGAAGCCCAAAACTCTCTATGAGCAGATCCTTTAAAACAATAGATAAGACCCAATATTTGGTGGAAAAAAACAACTTAAAGTTGTTGTTAAAGTTGAAAGTGCTTAATCCACCTCATAATATTATTGAGGCAGAATTACAGCTGGGCAAAACCAGAGGGAAAGTTAAACTTGATTACAGTCAGTGGAAACACTCAGTGAGAGTCCCAAAGCCTGCAGTGCTTAAAGATGCCACATACACAGTATAAGCCAAAACAACAGATTAATTTCCTTTTTTAATGCTGAGGCTGCATACACACCTTTGCTATGTGAGAGGACCAGATGAACTGTACTAGACATGCATTCATTCCAGAAAGACAGACTGGATGGTCTAGCCTTGAGCATGTGCCAGTCTGCAGCATGGTAACGTGGAGACATTGCTACCCTGTCACTGACATATTTTTTTCTTAAGTGTTCAACACAGGTGTCAAGAATCCCACCTACATCCCTAATAAGTTCCTAATTCAAAACTATTGGAAGTGCATTTTACACGGTGGCAATCAAACTGATGCTTCAGCAATTATACATTTGCAAATACAAATCCTAAAATAAACATCTGCATGTATTGTAAAGAAACTAGACAAAACATATTATTTCATTTCAAACATATCAATCTTTTCTCACTTAATTTTAGCTTGTTTCTCTCAAATTTGCTAAATTTGGGCATTTTCTAATAACTGTAGAATGTATGTAACCCTTTCGCTAAGAAGAGTGTGCTTCAAATCCCAGTCTCAATGCTCAAAACTATACAGTCCCAAAGCCTTGATCCCACAGAGGACTCCATGCTGTACCCTATAAGCATTCCATTGCTTCTTAGGGACTCCTTAAAAATGTCTTCATTGTTTAAAAGACCTTTCCTCCTATTCCAGTTTCTTTACCATACTACTGCTGTCTCTACATTTCAGTAGAAAACTGCTCTCTACATTTCTTTTCCAGTGGTGTGGAACCTATAACAATTAGCAGTTTCTACTTGTCTCTGCTCTGCCTTACTTTTCCTCCCCTGCCAGTTACTGTTCATAAAGTAGATACCTGTCAAATGCTCAAATCAGTTACTCAGAAATAAATTAACTGCTATTTTTTAATGGGCATTCATTTGAGGAAAAAAATCATTGCATTTTAATATGCTTCATTTGGTGTGCAAAGCAAGAGTATTTTAATAAATGATTCATTTTTACAGAATACAAAATCTATCAGACTGATACTTTTGGAAACACAAATGAATGCAATGAGATAGGACGTACACACATGCACATGTACTCAGCTGCATTGTATTTTCAGATTCCCATTATTACAATATTCCCTATACTCTCTGATCTATGAAAGCTTCTCTCTACACCGGGATAGAAAAGAGATTTCTAATGTATCTCTCAGTAAATTAGATAAGGAAAATCAGAAGACAACATACAATTTCTTCCTAACTCTGTAATTTGGTCGGTTATGCAAATAAAAGCAACACCTAGAAGTAAAGACATTTAAAAATTGTCATCTGCAGTTCTGATTCTTTTTAATTTACACCAAAAAAACTAGGCTCCATGGATACAGAACTGCATGAGTGGGTCTATATTAGGTCTATATATGCAAGCAATATCCACAAGGTTTTTTTAAGGCTACAGTTCCAAAGCCTTGTCCTAAAGAGAAGACTGAAATACAGGCAGTCCACAAACACCCACAGCACAAGGAAGGATGCTCTTGACCCACAAAGTACTTAAGTACTTCAGTAGCATTTAAATATCATAATGATAAGTTTGTTACTTGTGGAAGTATAAGTAAGCTCCCAGGCACCACCTGAATTCTGATATTGGGCAACAAGAGGAGTTGGGCCCACAGGCAGAGCAAGCATGCAGAAAAGAGTACCAGTGAACATGGGCCTGGAAACAGGCTTGCAAACAGAACATGGCACTTTGAAACCACTGAGATGCTGCTGAGTTGCCAAGCACATGCACTCTACCTCCCAAAACATAAAACTAGATTCATTCCTGGTACTCATTTGGCCAATGATCTCAGTGAGAAGAGCTTTAAGTCACCGTTGAAAATGTGCATTTTCTACAGAAACTCTATAAAAAGAAAATTAAATTAAAAAAAGAAAAAAGAAAATCTGCAAAAAGAAGGAGAAAAAAAAAGGAAAATGCTTCTTTCATCTGTTCCTGTCTTCCCTATTATTTCAGAGTTGGATGTGGAAGAGTAAATAAATCTCATTTTATATCTGTGACACAATTCCCAGCTGTGGTTTCCTCAAGTCCTTCCAAAGCAGCTTTTTGGCAACTTAAAATGATTTGGCACCATCATAGTCACAGAAAATATATTTTATTCCTGAAAGGATTATTCAAAGTTTAACTGGCTGTAAGAGCACCACATCCGCTCTGACTCTCTGAAATCGAACCCTGGGAGAACCGACTCTCTGCTGCCTGTTCTATACCCTTCACACATGTTACGGAAATTTCCTCCGGTATCCTCAATTTGGAAACTGTCAGCATTTTTTCCTTTCTCCCATCCTACAAAGCAATTATTTCAGTGACAGAGAACTGGAAACCAATAGCTTGTCCAAATCACTTGATGAAATGATGGAGAACGTATGGGATGTCTGCAATGGCTGTGGAGCATGGGCTTCACACTGCCAGAGATCATTAGTGTTGTGCTGGGTACTGTGGCAGTTTTCATAACTGGGACGCTTGTTCATGGGAGCTGCACTGAAACCCATTTTTAAGACTGGCTTAGCCTATTCAACAACAGTAACACAACTCTGAGTTAGCATCCTTCAAGGCTGAACTTGAACTGCTGCTATGCATTGAAACCTCAAAACATTAAAACCTTCAAACAGCTTTTCTACTGAGACAGTGACACTTTTTCAATTTCAGCATCACTTGAATAAGTCCCATTTATCTTTACAGTGTCCTTCTAGCATTACCCATGCATTTAACGGCTGAAGAGAGGAATCCTCTGCGCCATCCTGGATTTCCCATCACAACACCTGCTCTCTCTCAAAGCTCACCTAGGACTCCAAACAAACCATCCTCAATGGGCCTCCAACCACTCTGTAATTTTGTGTTGTTTTTCAGCGTGCCAGGCACATCCCAAACAGTCAAACCCACAACCAGATGGTCAATGCACAGGGGGACACCCACAGACTTTAAAAACAAACAAACAAACAAAGACATAAATCAGAATTAGCACTATTTAGCGGCTGGTTGTGTTTCAGCGTTTAGGCCAAGCCCTCTAAAAAAGCCTAAGAACACATTCACAGTGTAGGAAACTGTTCTCAACCTAGATTTTATTTCTGCCAACAGGTTGGGTGGGTGAAAATAAATCTTAAAAGCACTTCCTCCCCCCTGCTCCACCAATGCATTATTCATAAAAGCCGGGGATTTTTTTTTATTACCTGGGGATTTCATTTTTATTATGTTCAAAGGATTGTTTCAGCGAGCACTCACTCCCCTGCAGGCAAATATGCAGGGTTTTTTTTTTTACACTACGGTATAAATTACAGTGAATATCTAAATAACACTGGCAAAACCTCAACAAAATCAAATAGCCAAAAACATCAGGGACAAATTGCCCTTGCACGATTTGTTCCAGTTTGGTGGAGCTCCGCAGAGAATCTGAGGCCCCTGGTATACTGAATCTAAATTGATTTACTCTTACTATCACAGGGAAAAGTCCATAAACTACTCTTACGTATAAGTTATATCTACATTAAAAAATATCCTATTGGGATAAACAAATGGCTATTTTCCTTAACTCAACAGAAAGATTTCTACGAAGAGATGAGGAGCATTAAGATGTATGTAGATATTCTCATAAATCTGATCAGGGATGACAAGGAATAACACCAATTTAAAAGGGAGGGATTAAAAAAAAATGCTTTTTATTCTCAACAGAACATATTTCTGATGCTACCTCTGTTTGTGGTAATCTCATTTCCAGTTTGAATCACAATACTCCAGTAATCTGTCTTGGTCTGAACAGCCAAAATATTTATTTTTATTTGACCTCCCGCTAGGTGCATTCATGGGAAAACAAATGGATTCTACGTGGAGCATGTCCATTTGTGCCTGTATGCCAGAAACCTGAAACCAGGCCAGCATTCTTCTGATTGAATCAAGCTGAGTTGTCTGGGTTAAATCTGTTGTCAATATGCTTCGCTTATACAGTGAAATAGTTTCTTGTTAAGCAAGACAGAGATTTACTGTAGGCAAGATATGGACTTCAAATGTATCAGCATGGAGGGGAAGGACAGAAATGTATTAATTCTTCAAGAAACACCAGATAAAAGTACTGTATACCTTAGCAGGGAGTTCTTTTTCTATGAATAATCACGGTCTTGAGTCAACAGACTTTGCCTACTTAAGCTATCTCTCACATCAGAATCCAATTATAGCAAAGCCTACAGAAAACAGGTTTGGCACACTTTAATATTTTGGTATTGATCTAATTTAGCTCTGGTTTCAATTACAAAAGGGAGCATTTTATCAAGAGATAGACTTTGTTTGTTGGATTTAAAATTGCTTTTTTCCTTATTGTCTCTGATCTCACTCTCCGGGTATTTTTGCCACACTTACTGCTGCAGTTTTAGAGGTTTCACCCATTTTACTATGAACTTTTTTATAGAAAAAATCAAATCCAGCTTCTCTAAGTAAAAAAGATTGAACTGAATACGTGCAAAAACCAGGCTGGGGTTTCTGTAGCAACCATTCCACAGTGATGCAACTCGATTTGACATCAAAGAACAAATGTATCAAGTCATCCTGACAACTGAAATACTTGCTGTAAGAGGAATGCATACATATATCTGGAACAAAGAAGGATTATCCTAAGTAAAATGAGCATTTTATTTAGTAATATATGTATACCGTATCATCCTTCTTGAGGCATCTTTTCTCCCATCAACGTGCATAACTGCCACAAAAATTAGCTGAAGTTATCCACAGAAACTGAGAGGAGAATAGACCTCTTTATTTGGTTTTCAGATGTACAGAAGAATTATCTAATTTTCCATTTAATGACATATAGAAGATATATGGAAGCAATTTTCTTTCTTCCTGCTGAATTTGGCTTTAAACTCTGCAGCTTTCCTTCTTACATTCATTGAGGGGAATGTCATCTCTGCAACCCGAAATAGTTGTGTATATTTATAAACTATATCTAAGAAATTACCTCTGGTTAACAATATGCATCTTTCAGCTACCAAACTTAAAAGCCTGGCAACAGGAAAAATTTGCTTCACTGTGCTCTCCCAAAACACAAATCGCATATGTTGATAATCTGGAATGTTTGCTGAATTAAAGGAGGATTATGAAATCATAGCAGTGATTAGAATCATCCACTGCTGCAGGCAGATAGTTGGAGTGTTGAAATTTCTGAAAAGGAAGCTGTCAAATAGTAGGAAGCAATTTGCAATGATCCATATAGCTTTGTGAATAAAATCACAAACCTAGTGCTCTGTTAAGCTCCAAGAAGTGATAAAATTTGAATTCAGAGTTTATAGGTCCAAAAACAAGCCCATTTCATGGACTGCCACAACTTCTTGAAAAACTTCACAGAGATTAAGGAACATTACGAACTCATTGCAATTGAAACACAGTTGCCAGTGTTTCTTCAATTACAATAAGATAAGAGATGACACTCCGGGAAGCGTGCCTTAAAACTCCCTTTTGGAACTGCTAGATGTGAGATACAACTCTTCTGCCCCAAACAGAAACATGCAGTGCATTCCCCTCCAATCTGATCAGCAACAAGAACAATGAAGTTTTTTTGCTTGAGGTAGCATATACCTACCACTCACCTCTGAGTGGAAGAAGGAAAACACACCTGAAAACTGCAACTTGTGCTCTTGGAACTATTTGTTGACATCTTTACTAGGTAAATTTTCAAGTCCCTACCCTGACAGAATAGTGTTGAAACACAAAACAGTACAAATCAATTGCTAGTATTAAAGAAAAAAAGCAATCAGTACTCATTTTTGCAGGCGCTGGGAAAAGAGAAAAGGACTTGCCAAAAATATTCCCACTAAAGAGATCAGTTGTACTTTGAGTATATGTTAAAAGAAAAAAATTGAAAATCCCCTCCCTACTGTCCCAAAAAATTCAGCATAGTTCTGTCCTGAGAGTATGACACTCTACAACAGTAGATTTATCTGTTTTACCAGATCTGAAAAACTACAATACACAAAACTTTTTCCTCTAGAATAGCTATGCTGAACTTCTCAGCAAATACCCTACAAAGCCAAGAAAGTCCAAATCTCATATTTTTGGATTGACCAGATAAGACTCTCAAAGAAAGAAATCAAATAAAATGTAGATTTAGCAAAAATGAATGAAAAATAAAAAGTAAAAACAGCTTATGTGCATTTCAAATGTCATTAAAAATAAAAATTGATTAAATTCCAGGATGCTGGTTTTTACTTCAACAATCTCTGTTTTGAATCCCAAGAACAGAAGTTAATCCACCTTGGACAGCTTAGGACTCATCATGGGACCATCGCTCTTGTTGAATATGACAAGGAAAGAGGAGGCTGCAGGCAGATTTTTGCCTTGGACCTCAAATAACTCCTATAGTTTTTCTAACAAGGCTGGTTACTCACACCAGCAAACCCCATGGTTATCACCTCAGGTGGAAGCCTATTTCATAGAATTATAGAATGGCCCAGGGTGGAAGGGACCCCAAGGATCATCAGGTTCCAACCCCCCTGCCACAGGCAGGGCCACCAACCTCCAGGTTAGGTACTAGATCAGGTTGCCCAGGACCCCATCCAACCTGGTCTTGAACACGTCCGGAGTCGGGGCATCCACATCCTCTCTGGGCTCACCTGAATGTGTAATTAATATATCTTCCAGCTGCAATATGCCAAAGGCATATTCCAGCTACACTGGAAATACGAATACTGTCCTGCATATGAGTGAACCTGCTGTTTAAGACTACAGTTCTCCCAACACCAATACAAACTTCTGTAACAAGATGTCAGATGAGCATTAGCCCAAAAGAATAAGATTATTCTATTCACAATTGTCATTTGTGTGCAGCCCAATTGTAACAGGATTCTGATGAGAGGCATGACTTAATTATTTAAAGTTACACTTCATGCATTCATGCCTCCTGAACAAGGAATCATGTTTAAATTTGATCCCTAAACTAAAGAATTTGAGTTACAACAACAGCGAATGTGCCACATCGGCATCTGCAAGACTTCACCCAGCAGGCAGTTATTTCCCCAAAGCAAGATAGCAGGCAATAGCTACGGTGTGGGAAGCTAAAAACATGCTGCAGCCAAGGTTTCTGTCTCTGATTTTCACTACTACACAGCAGCCCAGGCAGTTTCTCCTCTCCCAGCTCCTCTGGGTTGTACTGAGCTGAGGAGGGTACCTCTCCCTTCAGTATTAGCACGGGTGTTGAACTCCCCTGGAGCCTGTCCTGGCTCCACCAGAACATACAGCAGCATGTTTGCAACCAATGTGTCTCACCACGTCAGATTTTCATGGAAGCTCACTCAGGTCAAAGCTACCTCCTGCTGAAGTCCAGCATAAAAATTTCACTGACTCCCCAGGAGCATTCTTCTCAAGAAACTCACATGCATTAAAATACAATCCATCTTGCTCACCTGAGACTCTGAAATGCCTGAACTCTTCCACCTAAGGTACTGATTTTCTATTTGAAGTTTGTTTGTTTTAAAGGCATGGGTCTAGACAAGGCTCAAATGACCTAGAAAAGCCATAAATGTAAGGTCACGATACTGTAAAATGTTCTGCAGAGTAGAGACACCAAAAAGTGTAGTAGCTGGCTGAACAAGCTTCACACAAATGATCACGAAGCTCTCTAATCTTCTGCCTTCACAATTCCCTCCTATCACTGATTATCCCCCTCTGCCTTACCTTAACTAGCTGTAGCACCTTAGCTGCCAGAACCAGAGCAGATAGGGATGCAGACAATCCTCCTCTCCACTCCCCTCCCCTCATCTAAAACATAGAAGGCTGACTTGTGCAGGGAGAACTCCTTTGTCCACTAAGAGAGTCTACAGGCAGGAACACCAGAGGACACATTTGGGCTACACTGCACTAGATGAAAACTGCCACGCCCCCAGCTTGCCTATCTTTAATAAGAAACAGAAAGTTACACATCCTCTCCTGTGGCCACAGAAGCACTTATATGAACTGGCCAGCGCTCCCAGGAGCCAGAAACAAAAGCACCCTGTGGCCTGGTTCAGTTCCTGGACCACCAGTTGGCCATCCCAGATGTGAAACATCAGGCTCTTAGATCCTGTCACCAGTCCAGGATTTGCTGACCTCACTTTCCATTAACTCAGTCAGCACAGGACGAGCCAGGTGCTTTCTGTACACTGAGATTTGTCCTGTCACAGCTACAACAAGGGACTACACTCCAGCAGTGAATCAGGGCTATTAACGAGCATAAACATGACCTTGATAGATTTGTCCCAATTTATGTAAGGATGTCAAGCTGTTGTCTTTAAGCGAGTGGTATTTTAGCACTTCAGCAAGTGCTGAATTATAAGAGCCAGGATTCTACAAGGTCTCAGGCAGTCTCTGAGCTTTCCCTCTGAGCTATGATGGGGCATTCCCGGCACCTGGCTGGCTCCATTACAAATGCTGCAGTTGTACAAGGAGGGAGAGGCATGCCAAGCTTCCCTTGCATTCACGTTTATTGCTGCCATGCCCCGAGTAATGCAAACGCCATGTAATTTGAGCATTTCTGTCCTTATTAGTTTATGTTCCATATGATTTCCTTTGCATAGCTGACAACTTGGGTAGCCTGAGGCCTGCTTTTTGTACAGACTTTATACTTGTATAACTAACAGTATGAGGTGAGCAGCTTTTTAATTTTAAACTAACCCAATTGAACACTGCATCTGAGATAAATCCAGCTATGGAAGCTGCCCCATAGTGCTGTAATGTATTCCTCCTCCCACAGAGGAAAACCACACCGTCATCTTCACAGTACTGCAACCTAAGCCCAGGCTACCAGGGCATTTAAAAAGCAACAGCTCAAGCATTGATAAATCCTTTTAAATTGCATACACATAACCCCTGCAACAAAATATGGCTGTGACATTTCCTTTTGTTTGCCGGGAGAAATCCCATTGTGCCTTGAGGGGTGGGAGAAACAGCTTTCAAAAAGCAGCTCCCTCAGAGACTGGCAGCCTGCTGTGGGACCGAGCGTGGCCCTGGGCCCGCAGGCACCTGGGCCAGGCAGGGCCACAGGGCCTGGCCACACGCTCGCTGCAGGCTCACACGCCACCGGAACGGGAAGGCCCTCGTTGTGCTCAATTGTTTTCCTGAATGCCTTTATGAACAACAGCAAAAGGAAATATTACAGCCTGGCCGGCAGCCAGGGGCCTGCTCGGTGCAGCAGCACAGAGCTTGGAGCAGCCAAGGCAAACACACTCCCAGCACCGCTGCTATTTTTGCCTGTGTTTCAAATTAACTGCTGCCTTTCACAGAGGGTTCTCTGGCCTCTGCTTCCAGACTAGGGGGACATAGCTCTTTTGTTTCTAATGCGGTCACTTACCTCCAGCGCACACTGCAGTCAGCGTGCCTCGGCTGCCTGGGCAGCCACTGCCTCACCACTGGGCCAGTGGCAGCCCCACTGCCCCTCCACACAGCTGGGTCCCAGCAGAGTGGTGCTGCGGCAGGCACACACAGCCCTGCCCCAGGGCAGCCAGGCAGCAGCGCTGCGGTAACCAGCGGCTCCAGCACAGTGCAGGGGCAGCCAGGGAAGCCCTTCAGCTCTCAGAGCCGTGGCAGTGTTTTGTGCCAGGGTATGTATTGCTTTATTTTTAGCAAAAGCCCCTCTCCAGCCTGGTAGGCAGAAAAATAAAGGCTTTCACAAGTGCAGTGAGGCTGACAGTAGTGCTTGGGGATGTGGGAGGGAACATCCCGGGGCATGTCAAGCCAGGGTCTGCGGAGCCACCGCGAACCAGTCAACAGACAGGGTCATGTCCTGGCAAAGCCCAGCAGCCAGCCTGGCCTCCCACTGCAGCCACTGACTTCTAAGAGGCAGGAGTAGAGGAGGGTGAGGGAGAAACAAAAGTCCCATTATCACCTGGGCTGCCCTCAGTCCTGCTCCCAGTGAGTTGCTCTGTGAAGAGCAAGGCCCCAGGGAACCTCCTCTGCTAGCAGACTAGTCATGCCCTGGTCACTGGCTGGCTGCCTGCAGGACAAAGCTCGGCTGGGATTTCACCTTTTCTGAGATGGGCATGGTGGGAGCACATGTGAAAGCAGTTAACTGCGCAGCTATTTGGTCACAGGAATTTACAGCTGCTGAATGAAGCAGGAGGCTGTATGGTTAACTGGAGATGTTTGATAGTTTTGTAGCAATGGGTGGTGGGGCTTTTAAGTGCAGCAATCTGTTTAGCTCCAGACTGAGAAACACACAGCAAGTTCATATAGCTAAACCCATTAACTTCAGAGGAAGGGCACTGGGGTGAAATCTGGCACAGGGCTGAGGCCAGACCAGCCATGCTTTACTCTCAAAAGCAGTCATCAGTGGGACTGAAGCAGAACGAAGGATCGCAGCTGACACAGTGCCAGGAGATGTCACCATCTTCCAGACTCCAGACACAAAGTTTGAGAATCACTATTTTACAAGCATTTATAACTTTAAAGAAGTTTTCCAGGCTCTACTAGCAACATGTTTTGAGTTTGCAAGAGGCCTGGTCACAGAGAGAGATCTTTAAAAAGTAAAAATTAGAGGGATCAAGATAAGAGAATAAATGCTGCTGGCCCAGCATTCCATTTCTGGGTTGAAACACAGGCAAATCAGGCATTTCCTGCAGCTCTTTTGCAAGCATTGCTTCTTTGGAGGCAGGATGGACAGAGCAGTGGACTGGGGCTAAGGACACCTGGACTTCATTCCCAGCTGTGTCACTTATCTGCTGGGCAACCTCAAGATATCACTGTCTCTCCGTGTAAAATGACACTCAAGTTCTCAAAATCTATCAATGAGAAGTACTGCACAAGAACCAGGCTCTTTCACCATCTTCCCACAGTGCTGACATGCAATCCTATGTCACAGTTGGCATTTCTGTCACAGCTTGCTTACAGTCCTAATCCTACAAAGAGATCTCTGTGGAAGGGGCTTCTATTAATGCAGTTCTGCTTGCAACAAATTAGTCCAAAAGAGATGTGTGAATCCAGAAGCATACTTCTGCCTGAATTTGTTACAGAGTTCCTGGGTTTTATAATTTATGTTACAAATTAAAAGCCACAGGACCAAGAGAGCACTCCAATTTCAGACATACTCTGTGGCATTGACATTATCGCTTATATTTCTGAAGTCTCATTCACAACTGTACCAGTAGAAATAAATAATAATGGTAGATGACAACTAGATCTGTTCAGTCAGACAAAAGAACCAGTCAGATTCAATTTCTGTAGACTACTAGGATTTTTACAGTACTACTTTCAGGTAAAAATTTCAAACAAGTGAGAATTTGTTCAATCCTACCATTTGTTAAGTGCTAGAGGGCACTTGTCTTCAAGTCAACCCTTAACTGAAGGCAGTGAATCAATGTGCCTTATACCATCAGCCTACATTTTAAAGTCTTTAAGGGATACTTAGCTGAGCTTTATCATCAGGCTAGGATAAGTTTAACATTTGAATCTCCCAGGATACATACACGATTTATCTGTCTGAAGGCTTGGAATCCCATCCAGCCTAGGAAGCAAAGCCCTGGACAGGCCATAGGACATACATTTTCCCCTAAGGCTTGTGAAGTGCCCATCAACAACCTCTCTAAATACTGAGCTTCAAAAAGATCACTCAGAAAAACCTAAGAATCATATTTATCTAAACCAGCAACATCACATTCTTCTCGATCTCTACTAGAGCGGAATAATAAAACAAGAGTGGAACTGGATGATCTTTAAGGTCCCCTCCAACCTAAGCCATTCTATGATTCTACAAACCAAACTCCTTTGTGACAAAACCTTTTTTTCTCATATGAAAAGGTTTAGATAGTGCAATGCCAGCCAAGGTACATAAGTGACAAAAAGAGCAATGAGAAGTTGTGCACACAAATATATTGCATTGCAGACCATTTTATCTATTTGCATTAAGTTATTTATTACCTGAAAATCACTGGGTATGTCCAGACTGGATCATTCAGTTATTTTTTTTCTGTTTGCAAGTTGTCCACACATTGCAAAATTCTCAAATGTATCATGGAAGATCCAAACAGCAAAAAGTCAAAAGTCAGATATGTGTCTTCAGCTCTACATCCATCACTGTAAGAGAGGACAGGTGCAACAGTCACATTGCATTGGTAAGTTAAAGAAGCCTTTCATTCAAATGCAAACTTTAGTCTGATATGGCTCACAGAACAGTAATCACAAAAAGAGTATTCACTGGCAACATTCTGAGTCACAATTATTCCTTTTATAAATGTCTGTCCTACTGGAATTTGGAAGAAGCAAACACAAAGGCGTTCACACAGTACAGGAGTAGAGAAGTGTTCAGTTCACTGATTTGGCACTGTAGAGGACTTTTACGAAGAATATAGTCACACGTGGAACTTCTGAGATTTACAGCTCCAAAGCTGGGCACACCATCAAACAGAAGGTGCCCACCTTCCAGAGCATATCCCCTACCTGAGCTGCCCCCATGAAGAGTCCCCAGAGTCTCCTGGTGCGGGGCAGGCCACTATCGGTCAGCCTTAGAGCTGAGGCTCCAAGAGGTACTGAGATCACATTTCCAAGATAGCCATATGCCAGATGCAAGATTATATTCTTCAGCAAAGCTGCAGCAATTCAGCAAAAATGCATGCAATTCCAAACATCTCAGCCTCAACAGATCTGTGTTTGCAGAACTTGGCGTCATTGGAACATTTTCAGACAACACTCCCATCGACTCTGCTCATCCCAGATCCCTGGGTGATACTCCACCCCTGACACACAGGTATACACAAGATAGAGAGCACATTGGAATGAACTTACAGCCCAAAGCTTCAGCAGCATGAATGATGGAGACAAATGATTAGATCAGACTTGGATTCAGCCATGATGTTCAACAGGTCCCAACTGACACATTGTACTGGGAAATGCTAACAGGCAGATGCAGATGGAAGGGAGGGAGAAGAGGGAATTAGCAGACTCCCTAGTAAATTTATCTATGGTGAAGACACGAACAGATCACTGAGCCCATCCATGTTTGTGGCATATTTAGAGACATTTGAAATAAGATGATATGAAAAAGGCAAAGACAGAAGGAGCTTATGATTTGTTTGGGGGCTAGTTACTTGTGAAAAAAAAAATAAACAGGCAAAAGACCTTGTGGATCTGCTGAGCTCTGCCTATCAAAATAAAAAAGAGATGAAGATTCTTCCAGCTCAGATTAGGAAAAATCTTTATGTTGGTGTTGAGCATCATTGCTAAGCCCCAAGTCAACAAAGCATTTCAAGTCTTCCCTAAACTACCAGTCTGAAAAGGAGGAGATATTAATGAAAACAGATGTTTTTCTTGTTGTGCATCCCGATAATGGAGCAAACTATGTGATCTTTACTCAAATAAGAGCATAGGCTTTAATTCTACCCATCATTGTAGAATGTGGTGCAGTAAAAGAAAATGCACCTGGTTTATTCTGAAACTACAGTCTGGATAGGTTTGGTAAGAGTAAAATATGACTAAAGAAATAAATTTTAAATGGTCACAAGGTAACCATGTCTCTTGTCCACTAGAAACATAAAAGGCTTCATGTTACATTGCAGATAGTATTTCATTTAATAAAAACTTTGTTGTTAGCCCACAAATACACAGAATGTCACGGAGAAACAACTTGTTTGTCTTGCCAAAACTGGTAGCAAGGAATTGAAGAAAGAAGAATGGCTTGTTAAGCAGTCGGTTTATTTTTGTCATTGCAGGAAGAGAAGTATTGCCTGAGTCAGGAACATTTCCTGGTATGGCACAGGGACTTTGATAGTCAGCTGGTAATACATTTACCAGCTATCTAGTTTTCCCAGAAGTGCCTTGACCATAGGTGACTCATCTGCGTCCCAAGAGGATGACTAATCATTCTGATTTGTTATGCTGTGGCCTGCCAGACATTTCAGCTCTGTTTACTTTGGTGCCAGCATAATATTTTGTGCACAGAAAAGTAGGTTCTGCATAATAGTTATTCAAACTGGATTCAAAAATAAGAAGAATTTGTCACTAAGCATCCACAAAATGACACTCTGGGCAACAATTGAAAGAGCTGAAACTTCAAAGGGCACGCAGAGTTACAAGACAAGCTAATAAGCTAATTAAGCCTGAAGTTAGTTGATAATTGTAGGCATCTTCCAATGAAATTGCAAAATCCTGAGGACTGCATGTAACCTACAAAAAACCCACATGATTATCTTTTACAAGAAAGCAATGGAGCACTGTGTTATGGGAAACTATCTCAATTCTACTAAATTAATAGTCCTTGATGTTGAATGTGCTAGAAACCATGTGTAGAATCCAGCAAAAATAAAATCTGGAAAAACACAGCTCATAGTTTGGAGAGCATAGGCCCATACGCCTTTATCTGGGCCAAAACCTTGTTTTACATGAAGCTCTACTCCAAAACAAGGTACTTGGGATGGGCACCACTGCCCATACATTGTTTTCGTGTGATACTGTTACCACTTCAAATAGCAGTCAAGGAAACTGTTCAGTTCACAAGAGTAATGTGGACTAAGCAGGGGACTCAGGAAAGCATGAAAACTGAAGTACAGCACAGCTGATAAAGAGCATTTTCCAGAAGCAATCTAAAATCCATATGCTCATATATATCAGCATTACCTCAGTAACTACAATAGTTTGGCTATTCCTACTAGTATTACACTTGAGGTTCCACTCTGATTGTATCTTATTGATTTGCACATAAATCATGCTCATTTTATTTTATTTTGCTTGCTTTGGAAGCTCAGCCTGGGATCTTAGAACCACTCTGGCAACTTTCTTTCTCCACCTCAACCCCCAATAATAGTTTGTGGGACAAGTAAACACATTGACTACATCTCTGCGCCGGAGTACCATACTGCCAGGTTTTCTGCCTCAGAATTTTGTCTAGAAATGGAAAGCAGAAAATGATTTTCCTTGCCCAGAACTCCTCTACTGCCCAGTCTCATTACGTGCACAAGTTGTTGTTCTAAACTGGCTCTGAGCTCAAGGCAGAAAAATAACACTGTGTACTCCTCTCCCTCCTTGGTCCACCAGGATAAGGAGGCTTGGGAAAGGGACAGGAGAGAGCTTTGAGTCTCTGGTGTAGCTGGAAGATGAGTGGGAGGTGGGGATAGAGAGGCCTCAGGAGTAGAAAAATGTGGAGCTCAATAGGGGCCGTTTCTGCTGAGGCACTTCTAACAGTTAGGGAGTGGGTGCATATGCACAAGATTCTTCAGCCAAGTCCTTTCACATACCACTGTGAATCCCCTTCACACATCAGATCTGATTCTTTCTTCCCAGCATCCTGTCAGAAATGTGGCAGTTGAGAGCCTCGACATCTGTATGCTACGTTCTCAGTGACAGCCAACCAATCTCAGGCCAGTTCTTGTGTAACCGAGACTTTACATGGACTTCCATGGAAGCTGCACAAAACAGCACTGAACTGAACATTTTTTCCCAGAGCCAGGCTCTTAACAGTTAACACAGTAATAATAACACAGCAGTAAGTAGTTGAAACATTCTATTCATGAAAATTAGCCGGTTTACAATTAAAAAAAAAAAAAAGAGAGAGATACACTTGATAACAAGCATCACTTCTCAGACGAGAAATGTAACCTCATCCAACAGTGCAAATTCCTGTCAACTGGTGGGAGGTGTGCAAATACCACACAGGCTTTCTAACAGCGATTGCTCTGGGTACCCACGCATTTCAAACACAAGGTATAGTGGGACTAACTGCTTACTGTGGGACTAACTCTTCTGCTCCCTATGAACAGATCAGTCAGTTCTCTCAAAAACATCTGAGTAGGCTGCTCTACGAATTTGTCCTGGAGAAGAAAAAGAACTTCTGGGGATAAACACCTTACTCAAAAATTGGAACAATAAAGAATAATAGTACCAAATGCTTATCCTAACCTCAAGCCAAAGATTTTTACTTTATTTTGTACATGTTTCTTTGAGGTCTGTAAGGAATTTCTTACTTTTTTTTTCCCTTCTGTTCATTTTTGTATGCCTCTGCACTTTCTGGCTCTCACTGACAGCTACTAACATACTTCTGCAAAGGCATCCTTCCTCATCCTACCTTTTATTTCTGGCCAAAATAGCAGCAAGAATTTTCAAACTCAACAAATTCAAAATGAGGTTTTTTCTCATATTGATCAATACTTCTTGTTGTCCCTGAAATCAAAAATTTTACACAATGCTTATTGATACTTATATAGTCAAAAAAAAAAAAAACATAGAAAAATAGATTTTTCTTAGCAGATTTCTTGTTTATAAATGAATATCTAAAGAGGAAAAGCAAATTGCTTATTTAAATAGTGTGCCCAAAATTTATAATTACACTCATCTCTGAGAGAACTGAATCACTTATAGTGGCTTTCATGTGAAAAAAACTACTGATGCAAACAAATGCCTGCCAGCTGTGGATTAGAAACACTCCTTTTATTAAACTAAACTTTGTATTATTAGTAATGTTTCTAATACACAACTTCAGCCACTGATAAAAAAAAAAAAATACTCTGTATTTTCCTAAATCACTCTCATGAAATGGTCTGTTCAAGTGGATCTGTCATTGTGGTTTCCTGGATTTCTTCAGCCTCGTTGGAAAGCTTGTAAATTCCCATGGCTGATAGTAAGCTAAGGAAGGAAATAAAAAATAGTAAATACCACTTCAATGGTGTAAGCCTTTTTCTGCTCTTTTTTGGCTGAGAGTACATTTTGGGAGATTATTATTGACTTTTACACGAAGTTCAAAACAGTTCCAGCTGGGAATCCATCTGTATGTCCATTTAGCACCCTCAATTAAACTCCCTTCCACTAAATTGGTCTTCCCTAAAGATGTGTACTGGTAGACTAATATTTGGCTGAATTAAGTGGGTCTGAGCTGCCAGTTTATTTTACAGGAGTACTTGATATCAATACGATAAATGGCTGAAGCAACGGGAAGGAAATTTGCTCTAATATTACATTACTTCCTGCAGCTACAGACCAGAATGTGCAAAAGAAAGAATAAAGTAAATCAGGTGAACTATATTTGTGTACAGTGTCTGGATATTTAATATCTGCTTTTTTTTTTTTTTTTGGATTAGTTTGTTTTCATCATGGATGTTTTAAACTCTGAATACTAGATGCACACAGAATAATTTTACTGCACAAGGAAAATGACTGCACATTGGGAGTATCAAAGTGCTGAATGCATTCTCATGTTATACTCTCTTTTTGCACTCAGATCATGTACTAACATTGCTTGTGCTACTCGCTACTTGCATAGCCGCAAATGAGATCAGAATGCTGTCCAGCACACTAATGGAGAGCACAAAATACACAACAAGGACTATTAGTTATTGAGTTCAGTTAAAGCACCTAACTGTCTCATATGCTGTAAACAATCCCATGACTTCTGGAAAACATGAATAATAGTGGAAGGATTATGCCCTCTGAACACAAGATCCTGTTTTTTGCTGCAGTCGTTCCAAGAGAAGATGTAAGAAGAAATTCTGACCAGCATAATGCTGTTAGAGGAATATTGACACTGAGTTGACCTGCTAACAGTACTCAGAGCTGGTGAAGAGAGTTAAATGGTGCATTCTGGTGAGGGGTTCAAAAGTCAGAAGTCATAACCCAAAATAATTGTGTATACCGGAAATTCAAAAGTATTTCACTCAGGGTCAGAATAATGAACTCATGGAATTAGTTGCCAAGTAAGAGCATGGAAACAACTACTGTAGTCTAAGTGGCTTGGAGCCATCTTGGCACTTTTATGGAGAGAGAAGGGATTAAAGGATATAACGACAAAACAGAAAACTGGGGGTTTAAGATAAACTTAAGGGGGGACAAGCCTGTGAGGTCAAGTGGATTTTCCTCTCCAGACATTTCTTTTATGTCATGTTTCCCCAAGACATCATGTCAGATTGAATAAACAATCACTAAAGCTTAGAGGAGGAATGGACATCTACGGGATTGTAGCGGGGATGAAGAAGCACTATCTTTTCCTCTGCTCTGTAATAAAAGTAACTGCTAACAAACAGGAATAGACGTCTTTATCTTCATACAGTGCCACGCATTTTACCAACTCAATCAAATATAGCACATAAGGTTTTCTCATATCAGCCTCTTCCTGTAACCTTATCGTCTCCAGTCCCATCAAAGTATCGCAACTAACTAAATTTAAAATAAATAAATAAATAAACTGAAATAGCTTAATGTCAGAAAACAACACAGCTGTCTAACGTCCACCTCGCTGGCAACACACTTCTTAAAGACAACTGTAATATCCATGACATATGCAGTATTAGCATGAACATGTTTTATGCAATTGCAGGACGCACGTGGAGTTACTGGATCATTGTTTTAAGCGAAGAAGCACTAAGAAAGGCATTTCTATCCTGCAGTCTTTTTGGAAGAAAACCTGTTAAGAGTTTGCATCAGATATAAAATCATTTCAACGAGAAGCTATATGTCTATATAAAAAAGACTTGCAAAACAAGGGGCATTTTTAACTTAACACGTTAGATATTAAAGCACAACTGTATTGAAGTTCTATTTGACAGTTCCTAGAAGTAAACCAATTCTTCTACATTTTAGCTGCTTTCCTCTGTCTCTTGTGTGAGTTGACACAAGCTGAAACAGCTAGGGCACATAAAGACCTCTCCAACCAGCTTTGTACTGATCTGTCCACAGGACGGGTGAGATACTCAAATATTCTCTATCTCTATCTCACTGCATTGTGCTATGCCTTAGTTAGCCGAGTTGGGCTCTATTTTGTTGGTCTCCAGAGTACATGCAAGAATAAGATTCAAGAAGGAGAGCATCTAGATTACATCAGAGGTGACACATCATAGGATTTTGAATACATGGATAAAACTACCTGGGAATTTGATTTTTCTCGCTAGCATAAACCAAAACAGATCTTCCAGAGAGATCCACTTGGGGACCCACCCACCCATATCTTCCACCCAGCCATTTCTTTTACAAAAAGTTTCAGGGGAATTCCTTTGCTGACATTCTATGAAACACGCTTGCATCTCAGTAGACTCAATGAATGCCCAACTGGGCTATCTCCAAATCTTTCTTGCTGACAGGCTTCCTCACAGGCAGAGGAACTAAATAGATTTTTTACCTTTCTAACACTGAGAAAAGTCCCTGTGCATGCTCAATATGTGGCAGCAGCCTGTCAGGCCAGGCAGACAAGTATTCTTCAAATAGTGCAAGGGCTTGAGTGGGAGCTGATTCAGATCAGGAATGAGTCAAAGCAAGAGATCACGGGGCCAGCTTGCACTCAGGCTAGGGATAAGAAACACGATAGAGATAAGAAAGAGAAATTTCAATAGTTTTATGAATCACAGGAGGTATAAATGGAGAAAAGCTTTGAACATCGAGCCCTGTAATCATTTTATCAGAGGTCCAGCTATTTTACAAAAAGCATGAAAAAGATTCTTATGCTTTTTGCATAGAAACCAGCTTTGTCAGCTCAGATCCTAGGATGTGGCACTAAAGAACATTCCTCTGACTGCCACAGAGTAACACCATTTTCCCAAAATCCTTCAGCTTTCAGTTACCAGTAAAAACCAATGTCAAAATCTTTGCAGACTGTCTTATTAAAACAGGCAAGTGTTTGTTTTTCCTCTCTCATCTTCCTTAAGATATACTTGAACCACACTTCCTTAAAACATCTCTGAGCTGCCCTACAATTTCAGTTAACCTGCATTTGCTTCTGTTTCCAGTGTCAGTCTGGACATGTCTCATGTAACCTTATGACATAAAACCACTTCATCAAATTTAAATTTTGTTTTCTTAAGCTTAGTTTGGCTTCTAATTTAATCTGCAATTAATAACTTCCAATATTGTAATATCTTAGGGCATCAAAACTCCCTCTTAATCAAAAAGAAAAATTAATAGCTTGGTATTCAATTACAAGTTACACATTTGTTTATAATATTTTGTATTCTGAGTAAATTTATACAGACAGAAAAACATTTGTTGATGAGTACTTCATAAAAGCAGACTCAAGATAGAGTTCACTTGCCTATAAACCTACAGTCCCAATTCTATAAAAAATTATACACAGAGACCCAGTAGGAATTCAACAAGGTAAAGAAGGCAAAGTAAGATTTCAGTCTCCTTCCTCCCCTCCTTCCATCAGTGTAATTAGGGTGCAGCACAGTGGTCAGAGGCCCCACATATCCCACAGATATCTGACAGTCCTAAGGCCAGCAAAGTGCAACGCTCACAGGCCCACAGCTCATGGCTCCCCAATCCCCTTCATGCACGCAGCCTGCCCAGCAGCCAGGCTACCTGGGATTTCCTGTGTCAGGGTAGCCATATACAGGTCTGGCATCTGCACAGAGCACATCACAGTGCCTGCAAACAGAAATGTGGGACCTTTAAGCGTTTGCTCTGATTTTGCACGATGTGTTTCATGTCCTACTGCTGCATAGGCTCCCTACTGACCGCTTTTTTTCGCCATTTTGGTTCAAGGCTTCATGATGTGCCCTGTAGAGGTCTGCCTTTGATGAAACACACAAGAGCATTTGTCTACATAGAAGATCAGTGCTGAGGCAAAACAAGTTACTATTTTCTCTGAATCTTTCCATACCATTGTTATGTTAAAAGACTTGTAACAAAAGATTTGAAGCTCATTATTCAATAGTGGGTGTCATTCAGATTTCAAGTTCAATCTGCCTCTGTTAATTACATGTCAATGATGGCTTTTTTTTTCTCCTCTTCCAACAGTAAAATAAGGTGCTACAACTGGCAGTCTGCCTGAAAGGTTCAAATGTTGGGGCAGTAATTTTGAATGGAATGGATTTGACTCAACCAACATGAGAACAAAAATAGCTATTAGAGATTCCCCTGACAAGTTGACATGACAGAAAGAAGCTTAGAAATGCTTTCGCTCTCCTGCCTGTGAGAACTGGGCTCTGCCCTGAATGGTACAGTGCAAAAAGCAGTACCAGAAGAATTTAAAAAAACCTGCCCTGAAACCTCCATGTCTTTTTCTGTGTCCAGGAGCAACGGTTCCTCCCACACTTCCTCAGGTGTGAGACTGACATCGGGGTATCCTGGCCTCACCTTTGCCAAGTGCTGAACGAAGTGCACAGAGGGGCTGCGTGTGGTGGGCCCCAGCCAACAGGACACGATGCTCATGCATTGTGAAGGAAACCAGGACTGGGCAGTTCTGTGATTATGAGGGAAGACAGCAGTTTATATATAGTTACTGCAACAAAGCATGGGCAGGACAGGGCTGAGATCAAGCTTCCATTAAGCAATTTGCCCACTGTAAGAACACACAACAGCACCTCAAACTTCTGACAACACAGCTGTATACTTCAGTTCAATACCTCATTGTCAATTTAATGCACCTTCCATATTTATCATTAACTTGACTTGTGACAGCTTCATAGAGGAAACTTCCAGTCAGGTACAACAACCTGCCTCTTTTGACCTCACCTTCCCTATTGTAAAATAAGACTCATCCTGGACTTCACTATGAAGCATGTGAAGAGTTACAAAATAGAAATAGTAAATAAGAATTCAAGGAAAAGGTGAAACCAGGGTTGAAGAGACATACGTAATGACTTTAAAATTCTTTGAGAATATTCCAGGAGAGGGATATTTGAAATAAATGGTTCTGTATTTTTTTCCTCCTCCTCCAGGGACAATGGCACCAGGAGGCAGGGAAGATGCTGATTCCTCTTCTGACATGTGTGTCTTCACCATAAGAACTGACATCTAAATATTCTTGAATAGAAAGCAGACATAGACAGGTATGCTCCGCTAGACACAAGAAAGTCATGGTGTCTGGCCATTTTGTCAGCCACTTCATATTTCCTTAGTAGTGCCACTCACAGGTTACCCAAGATCTTTAAATCAGCAGCTCTGAAAAGCATCACAAAAATAAAAACAATACATTTAAATAGTTTAAAGGTTTCCTGGGAAAAGTATCTAGATGCACAAGACCACCTCATGTAGCCACAACTGTCACATGTATAAAAAAGATTCCTTAAATACTGAAAGATTGTGTTCCTCCATTATGCATTTTACTGACCTTTTATGGCTGCCTTCCCCTCTCCAGCTTTATCTTTTTTTCTATCTCCTCTTTCCAAAAATTCTTTCCTTTATCAGTTTTTTTTAAGTTCTCCTGCCATATCTCAAGACTTCTCTAGCCAAGCTTTCATGCTAACCTGGCTTCTCTGAAGGAACTGCCTGCAGCTAATTCTGTGCAGAAAAGCCACCAGCCTGGCAGAGCAGCAGGGAAGGTTCAATTAAAGGCAGTACAGAAGATATGCTTCAAGTGTGACCTCTCTCCTGCTCTCCAATGACATATCAGCCTCCTTGATCATTGCTAGAAATAACAACAAAAACAACAATTGACACAAGAGAAAAAGTCTTGTCAAAATAGATCATGACCTGTGCTACCAATTTCCCTATTACAGGGATGTTTTCATTTCTTACTGGCACTTATTTTCTGCTAGGGACATATCAAGGCTCAGTCTGTTTCGTTGCCTCTTTCAACTTACATTTCTGTGATGGGATACAAGATTGAACACAAAATTAATGACTAAAATAATTTTGTCATCTGAAAACACAAAAATTGCTGTTCAGTATTTCCATTATGAGATCTTTGATTAACAACTCTTCCTCCCAAATCATACTTTTGCTTGTCTCTTTTGAGTATCTTCAACTTTTCCAGGTTCTTTCTTCCTCTGCTCATATTTTTTTGCAGACACAACCAAAACTACACGAAGAGAGCAACATAACACAGTTCCCATAAAGATGAAAGCCCTGGAAAGGTGATATGCTTAACACCTCTCAACCAATCTAAAGAACTTGAGAAGGTGAGGAGAGAGAATTCTCTACCAATGCATATTGTTGCAGCATAAGGAAAATCACTTAATAACCTTTAGGCTTACATGGCTACAGGGTTATGCCACTGTTATCACAACATTGTCTGGATTAAATTCCATGTAAAATGATCAGAGTCCTGCAGCTTTACAAGGTCTTATCCACACCCAAGTGGGACAGTCTCTACTCATTCATGCACAGATTCTTTGTACTTGGCTCTGTACAAAAAGTCCTAAGAAAGTCATCGCAGAAACACAGTTCTAGATTTCTTAATCAAACAGTATACATTTTAGTCCTGCTAAGGACTAAAATAATGCCCAAGTGATTTTTTCCAGGCACTCAACAATACAGTACTTTTTTCTAATCTAACAGCCTTTCACATGATGCTTTTATATAAAAATGTTTACAGGAAATGGCAAGCTTTCCTTTTATTCCTCAGGTTACATGTACCCTCATAAAATGCAAATGCTGAGTGAAGTCACCAAACAACGTGACACTTAAAAATGAACTCATCTCTGTATCCTGCTCAAGATCAAATGGTGGCTCCCAGCAGCTAAACGGATATTTCAAACATTGGATAACTGATATTCTTCCTGGCCTCCAACCGCCACCTTTAATGGGGAGTTTACACAGACAATCTCTATTAACAAAGACTTTGGGCACGAGGGGATCAAACAGAGGTAGCTTCCATTTGCACTTGCACAGCATGATATCTGAGTCTTCACCTTCATGCAGACTTTTTAATCTTGAAATGAGGGCTGGGGACTGTCACAAAGACAAAACAAGGCAAGGAGCACAGTCCTGCAACACGCAAGAGCCCATGTGCTTTCTACCAGACCTGTTAGAAAGCTGGCAACAGCTCCTGGGGATTCTCATTCTCATCTGAACAGTTCAATAATGATGTAAAAATGACTATTGCATTCAGTTTTCCCTTTTTATCATGTTTTCTCCAAAGATTTAGGAGGGGTGTTCTTCCACAAAAATGAAAATCAAAAAGCCAGAGAGTCTCAAAACTAATTTGCAAGTAATGCCTTCACCAGCAGTGGCACATATCGATAGAGGCATGCGGAGCCTCTGACGTGGCAAACAAGAATTTCCCAAACCTGAATTCAAAGGCTGTTGGCTGATGCAACCTACAGTTTCTGGGGTAGATGCTTAGATTTCCTCCTGTGCTCCGCAAACCCCGAGTCCCTCCAGCTGCCTGGAAGCAACTGATAAGAAAGAAGCCAAGCCTTCCTAAAAATCAGCCTTCCTAAAAAGGCTCTATCATTTTCTTCTTTCATTCTTGGTGGAGAGGTGTCTCACTCCATCCTTCTTCATAAATGAGGTTTTTTTATTCAAGTGATTCTACCATATTCTTTCCTCTTTCATTAAAGAAAAATGAGCAACTCCAGCACATGGACTGAGATCACCTGATCAATGAACAAGAGTGTCACAGGATGTGCTGTTACATGGCCAATGGATGGAAAGGATACATGCCTTCAGGCTATGCTGGCTGCCCAAAGTGCACTGGGAGAGTCTCATGGCTATAGTGCTGGCAGCCACAATTCCACAACTCACCGTGCCAGGGACACAAGGATACTCAGAGAGATACAACTGGGGCAGCATGTGTGCTGGCCCTGTGACACGATGCAGGGTAAAAACTTTGGGACAGGAAAAATCTGCTTGGGCAGGAATTTCTTAAATGCCTTTTGATCGTGGAGGAAATCAATCACCAAGCCACACATTCGGTACAAAGATGTTGCCGGCTCTCTTCATGTCGGTTCACTCACTGCCAAGTGTAGGAAGGGAGCAGCTGCTGCTACAGAAAAAGGGCTTCATATCTTGCCATGTTCCTTGTCATGTTTTTTCCCCTAAGGCCTTATCCCAATTATTATGGAAGCAAAATGGCAGTTAAGAAATGCTGGCAGTTAGGAGTTCTATTGCTGTGGGGCTGCTTTGCTTCTCAGTGAAAAAGTAAGTGTATTTCATGTTTACCATCAGTGGCACTTGGCCACAAAAGCTACACTTTCAGCCTTGCAGTTGTAGTCACCACTGTGCAGAGATGACTGCAGAGGGAAAGCTGGGCTACCTGCAGACCCATCTCCTTGAGCATACCCAGGGAAAATAGGTTTCAGCAGTTGGGATGGAGTCTGGGTCTTTTCCATAACAAATTCAATTGATCAGCAGTATGAAGTATTAGACTTAACATTGTCAGAACTTTTCCAAGGAAAATGCTTTTCATTTGAAATATCTTGTTCCAAACTTTCCCCAGGTCAAAAACCAGCTGAGTCAGGACCCAGTCTGGATTCCTGCTTTGAGTCTGATCTTAAAAATTAAAGTTCCAAAACCAATTAAAAAACAGCAACAATAAAATTTACTACAAAGCAGAAACTCTGGTTTCCACCACCCTGGAATGTGTTTCATTGAATGAAAAAATGAGAATCTTGGCAAAGATAGCAGAATTTTATCACTTAATTTTTCCAGAGGAGTCCTGCAATATTTATTACCTGCACAAGATGAGCATAATGGAACTCATTCTAATATTTCATCCAGAAGAGAGTTCATGAGAAAGTAAGAACTTGGATTTTTAATGAGTAGAACCTAAGGAAACATGATTGAGAGTTAGCCAATTCAACTTTTTTCAAAAGTTTATCCATTCAAACTTCATTTCCTCACACATGGGACGTGCACCTGACAATCTGACCACACAACCATATTGTACTTTGAAAGAAGGGTGAGTCTGTAGCCAGACAAACAAATTGCTTCAGTTCTGATCTTTGTTTCTTGCATTTTTGTCTTTCTCCAAGAAACAAGTTGGATAAAAGCAAATCTCTTGAGGGAAAAAACGTGTTTCCACTTAGTGAGGGACCATCACTTTATCCATCCTTAGTCTGGGAAATGAGTAGTGTTGAACTCTAGGATTAGAAATGGAACGCACAAATGTTAAACTAGCTGATGGGCAGCATTTCTATGGAAAGGCAGGAAAAGTACCACAGCACAACAAAACTACCTCTGCAGCCCACACCAGGTGTAGTGCATGAGGTTCTCAAAGAAAGTGTATCTTGAGCGTACAAAAGGAAAATCATAATTCCTTTTGAAATAATTCCCAGGAAAATGACAGCATTATTAGGATTGCATGTGCTGTTTGGGGAAGAAGCAGCAGTGAGTTACAGGAGGTACCCAGAGAAGCCAGGTCATAGAGCTGTCTGCATTCGAGATGGCACTGCCAAATGTAGAAACTGCATTTTGCTTGCCCTTCTGAAATCAGCTTCCATTCCCAGCTAGAAATAGACCTGCGGGATGTAAGAAGGGAAGGGGCAGGCAGAAAAGAAGCAATTATGCTCCCTTACTTTCCCCAGCTGTAAGTCTGTAGCCTGTGCTAGCTGTGTCTGCAGGCACAAGTAGGCAGCAGGGTCTGTGAAGCAATAAGATGCATGACTAGCTGATGACACAGCAGAGCTTAAAAATAATTTTGCTGATTGGAAAATATCAGTGTCCACTATGCAGGTCACACTAGGGGCTATGTGCAAGAAGTTTCAGTAGTTCTCTGAGGGAGGAAGGGGTCTAGAACTTGAAAGCAAGATAGCAGCATCAGATAACTTGGGAGAACAGACAATTCCTGGGTTAATTCTGTCATCCTGAGGGTACCCTGAAACTGCCTGCTATGTCAGAGCTGTGAAGGGAGAAAACACAGAGGTCTCCAACACAAACATTTGCACAGATCTCATCGGGTGCTTAACATTAGAATTGAGCTAGAGCGTTCAGGACCAAAACTGTTCCAGCATGAATATGGCTGAAGGAAAAGCTGCTTCCACACAATCAAAAATATATATATAGTGTCATAAAATAGTTTAGGAAAGATTTTGTTACTTTGCGTGTACTCAATAATGGGTAATTTCACAACTTTTAATGTCCATTCTTAGGAGAAACTTTTACAAACCAAATTCAATGAGCTCTGCTCAAGGGACCCTCTTGCAACACTGTGGAACATGCAATATCCACAGGTATTGCAACATCTAATTGCAAAATCAAGGCTATTTTCCTCCAAACCTCCTCATGCCCTCTTTTCAGCCAACAGTGACAGTGTTACACAGGATTAGTTTTCTTTCGGGTTAGTGAGTTGAATAAGTTCAATAAATGTTTGACGGACGCCCAACACATCCAACTCAGGGGAAATAGCAGAATTGCAAGGCCAGGAGCTAAGAAGGGGAGTAAGACTTCTCCTGTCTAGTACTGAGATATTAGCACAGCTCCTTCTGAAACTGCAGTGTTACTCACAGACTGCTAAGTTGCCCCGTTGGTTAAAGGAGAGAGTTCTGCAAGTCAGTATCGTGCCCAGGCACTACAGCACAGACAGGAAAGCAATGTGGCATTCACACTGCGGGCATTGTGGCCACAGTTGCACAGACCAGAGAGAGCTGTAAATGAACATACATTGGCCTGGAAAAAGCAATTATCTGTGAGTGATAAATTAACAAAAGGAGCTTTTAAACACTCAAGCTCAGAGAACAAGCATCACAGTTCATGACCACTGACAGCAGGTATCTTGCAATGACTTAGTATGAAGTTATTCTGGTACCTGTTTCCAAACTAAGAATAGCTAATGGATGGTGAGATACCTGGTTTAGGATAGCAATGACAGTTTTTCAGGTACTGTACTCTTCAGACGGCACTGGAGATTGCATTCACCTCACAGGATGACCTATTCAGCCAGTACCAGCTTATTACTGAGTGGCTAACACACACAGTATGCTTAAAATTCATGTAGTCAGAAGAAATGACTCTGGATGTTAAATATCTGTAAGCATTATTGTAGTTTTGGAAATAAATGAGGAAAGTGTTTTGATATGTCAGTCTGACAGAGCATCGTAACAGGAGAGATCTATTTGCCCCTTTAAGAAGCCTCTGTGACACACAAGGATCCTTTCTTATTCATCATACTCAAAGCTCTTTCTACAACCCTGAAGCTACAGATTTTGCAGCCCTGCCTCTAAAAGAGGCATCCTAAGACTACGGGCAAAAAGCGACCACCACCCTTCAATCGAGCAATGGCGAACATAATGAGGATACATCACATTTGGCCAACAAGCAAGAGCTTAAGGCAGACCTGAGTTGGGTGTCTCACTCCTTCTTGAGCAACAACAAGCAAAATCATTCCAGATATTAGATCAGCCTTGGTGTTCTGTACTTTACTGCCTGCTGTGATGCCAAGTGAGTGCTCATAGCCTTCATCTCCAAACAGCCTCAAATTACTTAAGGAATTACGTCTCTTGATCACATCTTTAGGAGAATTATCTGACCACCTCTCCGCAAGCATATTTGCTTTGGAGGAAGGAAGCAGCTTCCAATATCCAACGCAAAATACATTGTCATTAATATAGGCCACACATGATACATTTGAAATTAAAAGGCTGATAATGAAGAAGGGCAAGTCCTGCCGTTTGCTGCCCACAACCATATTAGGTTCTAGATACCACAAAGCAAGTCTCCCCTCACCCACTCCCCCCAGCACAGGCCTCACCACACTGGGATAATTCCAGGCTGAAAATGGAGGCAAGGGGTAAGAGAGATGAACATGTGAAAGCTTGGTGGAAGGTTCTATACACCAACCAGAGACTGTGGAGAAGACTGTGCCATTCACTCCTGACTAGAAGAAACCTCCCAAATGCTGCACACAGTCCACTGTCTCCTCAGCTCATGTCAGTACTCAATTGTAGTGCTTAATGAAAACTATCATAGACAAAAATGTATACCCTAAATGTCAGTAAATGTAGGCAAGCTCGGCCCAGCTACCCACTGGTGCCCAGAAGACTCCAGGCAGTCAGAGGCAGAGACTTCAGCTGAAGGAGCTCCTACAAGAAGCTGTAGGAAATGGCTACTGCTGCTCTGCTCCCACCAGCCACAGGAAGGACACGAATGTTCCATGGATTTTATATTTCTGAAATGGTGGCTACATTAGGAAAGTAGCAGTGAAGTCAGTTTGTGTATGTTTCCCAGACCTTTTTGTGGAAGTTGGTGGTGAAAGTTCCCATAACCGCCAGGTCAGGATCCAGCCTCTCTGTATCTCTGCATAGTCCTGTTGTTGGACATTCAGGCACTGTCAAACAAGAGTGAGAGGAAGAGGTTGCCCGATCAATCAAGTATTTCCTTCAGCTGCAGTTTTTACTGCAGGAAGCCCTGGTTTGTATAAGCCACTCATGAAGGAAACATCAAAGGACTCCTCCATCACTTAGTCGGGGTGATAGACTGCACTTGAACTCTACTCAGTGAAGTGAAACTTCTTAAGCTGAGAGCTGAAGTCAAATTTGTTATTCCTGGCAAACTGCCCAACAGGAAATGGATCTAGGGCAGAAGTTTGCTTGTTAGATAGCAGTGAGAGATTGACACTTTTATAATACACCACAAAAGCAGGAGGAATAGAAAGAATTGCTCAAGCTACTGATTGTTCTAAGATCTACTCTTAATGCTGTAGTGGTTATGAGATCTCCTTTTAATAATTGGCAAAAAATGGAAAGCAGAAAGTGTGAAACATCAGTAGGAAGTAGTTTGAGTAAAGATCCTGCCCATGAGGCTACTTCAAAAGAACAGGAGAAAAAAGCACATATTCCTCAAGTAGCAGCAGACACTTAGGTCCTTTGCATACAGTAGTTGTTACTTCAAAAAACACTCGAGTCAAAGATGCTCCTTCGCCAAAGACACGAGGTACTGATCTGTTAGTTCTATCTATATGCAGCATTTCAGACCACTGTGTGCCCATAGCCTGAACACCAGTGTAAAAGAGGTGGTGCAAAGAGCTCCCAGTTGTTTGATAACAAACATTACAACATACAGCGAGGACACCATTCCAGCGTGCAACCCTGTAGATCTGCCTGCCTGTGCACCTAGAGGTACACGATCTCATGTTCTCCCATACTGTGTCTCCCATAGTCTCAGTCAAGCTAAGCTCTAGAAAGAAAACTTGGACAAACAGCAAACAGCAAAAACAGCTTATCTGCACTGAAATTCTTAACTAAGTTTCTCAAAACAGTCAACTGCAACTGACGGTGACACTCACACTAAAACATGACTTGAACTTTGCCCAGTCATCTCCTAGGTGGAGCTCAATAAAGATGCCGTCTCCTAAACAAGAAATCTGAAGTTGTATTTTGACTTTTGGGTTAAAGAGTTTGCCTCTTTACTATAGATTAAAAGTAAAAATATTTTATGTTAACATGCCATTTTGGGGTCTCCTTTCTTGTCTCTGACTTACAAGCTGCATTAAGTCAGAGAATTCAAACTGATAAAACCACCCAAGAGCAAAAGCACCCAAGATACCAAGAGACTTGATCTCTGCAGGCATTTTTTTAATGTTTATTTACACTTCGCTATGTCTTGAGCGTAGTTTAAAGAACTGGTTAGGTGTATACATATAAGAACAAATGCAAGCATAAAGAAGTGCTACTGTGTACTTTAAGTAATGCCTCAAACAGTTTATTGCAGATTTTGCAATGTGGAGGAATTCTATATATTGTTAAATCACATTCCTTGGTATTTTGTTTATTGTATTTGGAAAGGCTTTGCATAAAGGTTAAACAGTCCCCACGTAATTCATGAATGAAACAGGAAAACATGCTTAGATGTCTGGTCCCAACTGCCAGTGTCCCATACCTGCCACTCCTCTTAGGCTGCACAGACACAGGCATCTCACAGAACACATTTGCCACCTTATCCTTTCCTTTCATGGCAATAAGGCAAACTAGGATCCCTCCATAGACACAGAAAGGAGTTTTCAGTTGTTTGGATGTTCCACATCCTCC
>WBMW01005746.1:283257-356906 GCA_013396635.1 Penelope pileata | reverse complement strand
AAAAAAAAAAAAAAGCTCTCCAAGCACACAGAAGCATCCTAGGAATCAATCTGAGGCCACGAGCTGCCAAACTGACCCATACTTGTTCTGCAATACACCATAAAAGATGCAACTTGAACACTGACCAGATAAATTTCCCGCCTGGACCTTGGTGAGATTGTCTCTTAGGAGGAAAAGATTAATCAGTAAGCATTTATCCATAAATAAGTACATAGATTATTGGACAAATGTAATAAATAGTAAATAATTCCTGAATTATTTTTTATATTATAAAAAGAGAAAAAAAATAGAGAAAAAAAGAAAAAGCACCCTAAAGAGAAACAGGAAAGCATTAAATCATATTTTGGCTTCCTGCACAAGAACTACAGAATAAATCATATGTTGTTGGTATTTAGCTTTAGGATTCTCACCCAATAGCTGTTATGATCAAATCTACTGCAACTCTGTAGGTAAACAACAAGGAACAGCACTGGTGGAAACTGTACAGTTCTTCAAAGTCAAAATAGCTATAAACAGGTAGGAACTTTACCTTTAAATTAACACTTTAAGCTAATTGGGCTGTCACTTTTCCAGCGGCAAATCACTAAAGCATTAGCCTCCTAAGTTCAGGAAGAAGTCTTCAGAGACCATAAGTCAGTGAATGAAAACTGTTTTGGGTCCCATGGCAAAGAAAGTACTTTGCATTCAAAAATAGATGCATTTCTTGTGGGAAATAAAAACAGCCCTAGTCCTCACTCTCCCATAGAAAATAATGCAAAATGTCAGACACCTCCCTCCCTCTGGTCCCAGGAGGTCAATAGCATTTCAGTGATACTTTCTTGGGGTTTTTTTTGTTGGTTTTTTGTTTGTTTGTTTGTTTTTTCATTAAAGTTTAGCTCATATATAATTGCAAATTGTGACCCAACAGCCACCAAATACAGCTCTCTACTGAAGGGAAGATGAGGCATGGGACATCAGGTTGCCACTAGTGTGTTGAACTGCCATGGCTGCAAAAAACAGCAGGATTTGGGAACTTGGAAGAGACAAAGGTAATCAGGAGTCTTTGATAAATCATGCCATTAATTCTCAGCCCTTCTGGGCCCCTCAGCTCTGCCCATTACACCTGCACCAACATTGTGCTGCATTTGTAGGCAGTGACATCAGGCACACAAGGGTGGACAGATGTGAGGACACTCCCCAGAAGTTACTCTACTCCATTGTTCTTGTTTCACTGGATGTTTTCTACACCAAATACAAAAAACAATAAAAATAAAATGTCCCAGAACTTTAAGCTGTATGCTATCATGGTTGGCTCAGCAAAGCTCTCGCTGTCTCAGTGGAGTTAGGAAAAAGGAGAGGAAGCATCACAAGAGATGGCTTTGCTTACTCACATCATTGACATAGACACACTTGTTTACATTGGATTGGCCTCATCTAAACTTTGCTGGAGGTTGATCATAATATTTACAAGTTAGAAGAACAATTATGTAGCTGAGAGCAGCTAAATGGAACAAAACAAAACCAGAGAAGCAGAAATCATATGTTTGGAAAAGTGAAAAAAAACAAAGCGAGCCATTAGACTACGTATCTTCCCCACTCTATATAAATTTACTCTATGGCACTATTTGTGCTGCTTTACTGCAATATGGATGTTCTTTGAGTTTATAAACACTTATGGTGCTTATATTCTCCATGTACTGACTTGTACCATAAAAATTTATATGAAAGGATATTTCCTGTGCCTCATCAGTTTGTTTACAGAGTCCACCTTTACAAGACCAATTTTCTTTCCTCCAGGGCCTGTTTACAGTCTGCACCTGTGATGCTTTGTTCAATTTGAATCTCATGGGCTGTATTTATTACATAACTGTTTTCCCTCTTTTAGGCATCATTAATCATCCCTCTGCCAAGATCTTCTTCCCACACCAGGCTTTACTGTACATTCCTTGCATTTTCATACCATGATGTCAGTCCAGAAGTGGAACAAGATAAGAATGGCTCATGATTTTCCTTCAAATGATCCCTTTTCTCCAAAGCTATATATAAAATGAAAACCTAATACTCACCATGGAATTCAGGGAGGACCCAGGCCTGGGGATTTACAGTTCTCTCATATTCAATATCCTTATTTCCTGAAAACTAAGAGAACATATGCAAAATGATTTTGGAAAAATGATGGTAGGAATACAGACCAGAGGTAGCACAGCACGGCTTTCTAATAATTGTATGGCAACTAGGCAAATATGTAAATGACATCTGCAAATATTTTGAAAATAGTTTGTCAATTATGCTTGAAAAATTATGAAAATCTTTCACACTTCTGACTGTTTGGGAAAGTGAGACTGTTGCATACATTTAACACTTTTTTGCCACTGGAAGCAATCTTTTATGTTTTAGAATAGCAAGAAGAAAAGAATGCTGAGAAAATTTCCATTCTTTTGCATATTTTAGAGATAGGATGGACTCTGAATTTTTAAACATGAACGTTGCTTTATGAAAGCAAGAAAATCCTAACAATCTGGCAAATCACTGCTCTTGGACAAACTCTCATCCTATTGTGGTTTTATTTGACCCAAGTACTCCAAGTAGGTCACTTCCAACTAAGTTACAATGCTAACATTATAAAGAGTAAAGACTTCGTACAGCGTCATAGCAGAATATCAGAACAACAGTGCTGCAACGTCTGGCTGTCAAACATCAGACTATAAAAACACCAAGGCAGCTCTGTTCTTCTCCTGGAGCAAAGAGAGCTGTTCAGGCAGAACAATATTTGTATTATTGACAGATTTTACTGTTATCTGTTATCCACCAGTGGGCTCCATTTGCAGTTTTCATCACAGAGTAATTGCTTATTAGCAACATTAGCAGGTTGTTTATTTGAAAACTATTATGCTAATAAGGGGCAATCATATTAGCAAGGTGTGCTCTTTACAACTTTATTTGTTTATCCTCAGGGACTAAATTTCTGAAATCCCAAACCCTTTGCTCCATACTGAAAGATTTGAAAGTAAAATATTTGATTTTTTTTTCATGCATGAAAAATTTGTCCAATAATGATCAGTACTTTTAATTCCATTGTAAATAACAGGATCTGTCTCTGGCAGGAAGATATTCCTAGCAATGAAGGCCATTCTGTATACAACCATTTACTTGCTAAGCAGCCTGGAAAAATTATGTTGCTGCTGTATTTGCATATTTTCTTATTGTAAGTGTTACCATAGCTATAATGTACTAACTTTACTACATTATTAAGGCCCAAGGAAAGGAAGAAACTAATTGTAGTATGACTTCTAAGGCTCCAGAAAAGCACCTGTTTCTCCTATCCTCTGAGCCTCCGAGGCTTTCTGACCTCAGGCTCACCAACAAACTCCTTCATGAAATCCTAAATTGGATTAGTTGTATTTACACATCCCAAGATGTCTAACTAATCAAGAAATGTTCACAGCACATTTGCACTCTTGCAATAAAATGCATTTATCGTTTGCACAGCTTAAAGCTTTTGCTATGCTGTAGCTGTTTATTATTTTGTTGCGCTAGGGGGTTATTTGTACTGTACGCAAGGTAACTTTTAGGCAAAAAAATAAGAAAATAGTCTTGCAATGGGTAGTGCTCACAAGCACAATAGAGCTGCAGCAATACCAACCTGACTGCATGCCAAAGCAGCTATGCTTATTATTATTTATATTGCATTAGCACAGAGATCCAAATTTGGGATCAGAGCCCAATACTACTAGGTGCAATGTAAACACACAGGCAAAGAGAATCCTGACCTAAGCAGCTCATAATTGAAAATGACAACAACAACAACAAAAAGAGGGAGAGGGAGAGGGAGAGGGAGAGGGAGAGGGAGAGGGAGAGGGAGGGAGAAAACAGAGCAGGGGAAGAGGAAGAAAGAACAACATGTATAGGGACTAAGCACACACAGCTTGGCTCACCTCCTGCCTGCTGGCTAGCCTCAGCAGTAAGAGAGCACAGGATGAGGCTCTGGATTAAATAATCAGACAAGTCCCTGTAAAAATGGAAACAGAATAGGCTGGATTTTGTTATGCAAACATATACACATTATGCACTTTAAGTGTACCATAGTGTATTTCCTATCTCCTTGCTTCTACATACCTGCAGATCTGTATTTGTGTTCACATACGCCTCAAGATATAGTGAAGGTTATTTAGATCTTATTGCAGTATAAGGAAAGCACCAAAAAGGGAGGTAACAATACAGACAATCAGACGTTGCATGAGAATTTCATGTGTCTGTGGGCTGGAGACCAAAGCCAGTAATCCTGGTACATTTTGGAAACTCTTAAACCTGAAATTGGGTAAGCACACCTGGATATCTACCTGAACTTTCACATCACTGACTTCAATGAAGATGTAAAGTAGAAGTAGATGAATTCTCACAACATAGCCCAAAGTCTTCATGCAGTAGACCTTGTCACAGTAACAGCAAATGAAGGAGAAATACATAAAAGGCTCAATGCTTTGTTCTGAAGTTTCAGCCACTCTTTAGGAAAGAGACCTATCACTTTACATAATACTTTACAAATCAATGCTTGCTTCAAAACATGTCTGTTAACAGTAAGACTTGCAGATCTGGCAGTCTCCCAGTCCTAGCGCTTTCTCTGTGCCAGAGAAGTCTTTCTGAGTAAAGGCTGCTATACTTCTCAGCGAGTCCAAAAAGCTCCTAGGACTGAAGCTCATCTAAAACCAGCGCAGTGGGTGCCCTTCCCACCACTCCAAGCTCTCCCCTCAGATTCTTCCATCAGCTGGCAGAAATCCTTCAGAGATGGAAAGAGGGCTAGATATTTATGAGTGGTGTTTATTTTTCTGGAATAGCAAATGCAGTCAGCTGCACATTCTCTTCATCACAAAGTCTGGTAATCTGAGCATCCTTAAGCTGGTCTCCTGCGTCTCTTGTCCCTCTTGATCACCTTTTTTTTAAAAAAAAAAAAAAAAGAAAGAAAAAAGAAAGAAAGAACACTCTGCCATTTGATGGTGCTTTTACAAGCAGTCTTGTTTGTTAGCACATAGTGGGAGTACACGATGGCTTTGTGAGGAACTATCTGTTCCAGCAGGTTTATATTTGAAGGTGACAGTAATGAATGGGATCAGCCTGTTCCACACTATCAAGAGTCGAGGCTCAGGCTGAGACAGGCAGGGCTCTGAGGCAGATGTGTGTCCTTTTGAGTTCCAGCACTGCAGCTTTAAAACCCTTCTCTTGGACTCACCCTCACTNCTGGTTGGACACTGCCAGCCTTGTATGTTGAAGATGCACTGCTGCAGATACTGGAGAGTTGCAGAGTATAAAGAAGGAATCGGAAGAAGAAAGATCTGAAGAGTGTGAAGAAGGTGGACTGTGAAGATGCATTTCCGGCCCTGAAACTGATGAGATGTTTATGTAATTATGTAATGTTTATGTAATTGATTTTTGTAACGTACACAAACCTGTAAATGTATTGTAAGTAACCTATATTGTAAATAGTGGTGGTAAAATGTTGACATGCTCAATCATCTGTTCATGCTGTGAAGGGGTGGAGTGTAGGGAAACAATTGATCACAGCATGAACTAATGATTGAGCACATGGTGGAGGGGTGTGGCTGGCCTGGGGAACACAGGTGCATCACTTGCACCTGTGACCGGAAGGGGTGGACCTGGGGCGGAGTTGCCCCAGGCTTAGATAAAGGCCAGCCAGCCAGAGAAGAAAGTAGCTTGGTGGGAAGCTTGAGAAGCTTGAGGAAGAAGCTGGAGCTTGAGAAGCTGGATGAAGAAGCTTGAGAGAGAAGAAGCTGAAGAACGTAAGAGAATTGAAGAATGGCATAGTCGTTGAGAGTTTTTGGGACCTTTTTCCATTACACTAAGGGAACCAACATTTGAGGTTTGTTTTGTTTCTCTATCCATAATACACTGATGGTAGCTCTGGTTGTATCCTAACTAGAGGAGAAGTGGAACCAGTTTTGTGCACAAATGACTACAAGCGAAAAAACACCAGTGATACCACAGCAGACAGGAACAGATGAGCTGAGACTTCACAATGTGCTCAGAAACATGGGAGAGAAGAAAAGTCAAGCCCAGGCAGCTCCAAGCATCCACCACCACCCCGGGGTGGCTGGAGCATCCAGTCCTGCCCCCTTCAGTGAACACAGCCAGGCACACACAACTCCAATGAAAGCATCTGCTTACTCCTCTGCTTCATTTGCATGTTTGCTGGTTGTAAAGGCAGCATTCCACATGAGACAGCATTGGTCTAACTGGGATGTCCAAGGTGTGGAGGGAAATCATAGCACAACATATTGGAACAACCGCTGCAATGAGCCATCATGGCATAACTCTGAATTTCAAAACCATCATTTTAATTTTTGCCCAGTAAATCTTTCTCACAGCATACATTGCTGAAAAGTAACTTCCACGCTTTCCATCCGTTTTCATTCAATTTATTCTTTGTCTTGGTCAGCTCTGTTGTTCTGCAAGAACACCTGAGGATCAGAGCAGGTGCAGACTTTTCTAGCCATTTGATAGACAGCTCTGTAAGGAGAGCCCCAAACCTCACCTCGGGGTTGGCTTTCCTGCTCTGCCTTCCTCTCTGGCATCAGCTCAGTCACAGTGTTTGGGTTGTGCATGGGATACAGAATGAGTCCTCCATTCTGCTCTTCCTGCGACTCCATTCAATTTCCACTGAGTACTTGAAAACAGCACATTTGAAAATGTGTATACATTCATACACACACAAGCACATAAAACAGAGCTCTCAAGAGTTCACATCCTGGGAGGAAGCCAACATTGATTTCTTTGAACTCAGAGTGACTCCTGACTTATGAAGGAGGTCATGTGTTTAAGAAACAGCAGTGGAAATTTGTCTTTCAGTGTTTCCTCTTATCACTCATCAAGGTTCTGGAGTACATTCACATCTCTGTAAGGGCCCTGAAGAAGCTTTACTGAAAGCCTTGTTCCCATTAGCAAATCTGTGAAATTGTCTGAGACTGACATATGGGAATACAGATAGATGCATCACGTTCGTTGATCCTTGCTACTCAGCTTCCTAGCTGCAGCATTTAGCTCCCATACAGCGTTGCTGAGTGTTAAAGCCTTGATATTTTATCCATTCTTTCAGCTGTCACAATGCAGAAGGAGTCTTAATATTTTTAAGCAGACACATGAGCTCCCAGGACTAAAGAATCTGACAAAGGTGAGGCATGACAGACTGGGGGATGGCCTGACCTACCAAAGCTGGTGAGGAGCTCAGGTAGCACACACACTGCAGACTTGCAAATGTGCTGTTAATGTTCAGGGAAAACGACTGCTGCCACAAATCACCTTGTCTGTGAAAATACTCTGAAACACAATAACATTCTCTAAATTTGGGAGATAAACTATGCAGTTTCTTCAGCCTTTCTCAAACTTTATCCCAGGTACAAACTAAAAGGAAAAAGAATCAGAAAGAAAGCTACCTGAGAAGCCATTTATTTTAATCTGCCTGGACCTCAGGAATGCAATTCAGGTAGTATCTCCTCAGCACTATTCCCCTTCTTAGGGGAATCACACTTAGGCAGTAAAATATCTAATTAAAGTGAGTGTAGATAAAATGGCAGCTCCTACATTTCTGAAAGAGCTGAATACGGCATTGGGTCTAAGCCACAAAACAGGCACCCAAGTCAGGGTTTATTTCTCAAGGTCAGAATTGCTTAAAAGCATCCCTCTGGAGATGGAGCACAGCTATTGGACCTGAGCTAACTAGCATTCAAAAAAATATACTCAAAAAATACCTGGATGAGGCTGGTTTGATTAACTCCCTGGACAGGGAAATCTTTAGCTCTTTGTATTGAGAACAGAAGGACTAGGATAGAAAACGAGAACATTTGCATTCAGTAACGTGTGGGTGATGACACACAAAAACAACTAGGAAGGTTAGCTTCTGCTTTCCATGCTTCTGCCTTTAAACGTCAAAGTGTCAGAGCAGGTGGGTCGTTGTCCCATTGTACCAAACACCTGAGGCAGAGGGTGGCTTTCAGTGTCACACCCCGAACGTCCCTGGGGCAATCTCTGGCCACCACCTCCGCAGGTGCTTGCAGGAGGAGTCCTGGCCGCTGCAGAAACTCCTGCAAACAAAACCTTTCAGAGAGCAACACCCATAAGTGAGCGTATTATAAACAGGAAAGAAGCCCCAAATGGTTCTTTTCTACTCAGAATAGGGCTGGAATCATGTGATTTAATTTCCCTGGTACATTGTATAGTAAAAAATAAATTCTATGTAAAGACCACACAAACTAGGAATGAAGAGAAGCCTCTTGTTGTAGGCTCTCATTTGCCCTTTATCACACTGCTTTCCTTCATTTTCTATAAATAGATTTTGTGCAGTGCTTTTCCTTTTGGCCTCATAACCACGAACTGGTTCCTCACTGGCTTTGGTGAGTCTGAAGAAAATCTGCAGAGAATGCTGTAAGCCTATTTGATAGAAGCTCACAAGTGAATTAATTTCAAAACAGGGCTCAGTTGGCACATTTTAAAATATGTAATAATCAAAGCTCTTTGTAATAGATTCATCTCCTGCTGCAGAAATCAGGACTCTGAATAGCTCGGTTTCTGCAATCTGATTTTAGACACAGTTAGGCTGCAATCTATTTTTAGTAACAAACTGTTTCCCTGAGACAGATTCGGCTGCTCATTAGCATTGGAAGTCTTCTCTACAAAAAATACATAGTGAAATTTCCTTTTAGCTCTGACTAGACCTAGCCATTAAAACACAAATCCAGTTCTGCAAAGAGAGAGAGATTTCACTACTATCCATCTTTTCATTCATTGTCCCTTTCCCCCAGTTTCTTTGGTTAGTATCAGCACACAGTTTCCATTTAAAAATGCAGGAAAATCTGTTAATTTGATGCATGAATTAAGAGTTTAAGGAAAAGAAGCAGAATTGAAAAATGATTTGAGTGAAAACAGTAAGATACTAGTTGTGCTGGATGTGTCCTTTTATATCACCCAACTACTTTTACCAACACAGGGGCTGGGGGGATCCCCTGCAGTGACTTCTCCCGGTGAGACAGATTAACAGGGGCTTGGGATCCAAATCTTCGCCTCCACCAATCAATCTTCCCAGAACAAGATTAATCTCCTTTGCTTCCCACCTCACCACTGGTACCAGCCCCTCTGCTGCAATCCACTCACCTCTTTTTAAGTATTAATCAGCATTTTTCAGGCTGTTTTCTTTCTGTGACACTGTTCAGGTACTTCCAGGTACCCACACTTCTAGCGTTCTGATTTCCAGCATCAGAAGTGCCAACCTGGGTTAGGTCAAGTGTCCCTTTAGACTCCTTCCAAAAACAGGACTTGCAACCAGCCAAGACTCTGGAGTTTAATACGTAGGTTGTTCTGAAAGTAGTGCCTCCTATTTGTTTCCATGGATACTACAACAGATAGAAAGAGCACAATAACACTGTTTGAAAAAGCAAATTCTCAGCTACAAAACACTGTTCTTCAATATAGTCACCACCAGTAGATGATTTGCACAAATGAGCTGATTGACATGCTCATCATTTTGTGGTATGACAGCTGTGCATGGTTATCCAGAATATGGCTTGTCTTTCACATCACTGTCACCACGGCTGGAACGTACCACCCACCACCTCACTGTGCTCACATCCACCGTTTGATCTCCGTAAACATTCAGCAAGCATTGATGAATGTCAATGGGTGCCATTTTTTCTGCATGGAGGAATTCGGTTCCACACCTTTGATTCATATGCACTTCCATGTCAGAGGTCATTTGGTCAGACTGCCCCTCTGCTGCCATCTGTCACACTGCAACAAAATGTAACTGGTGGGAAGGTTCATTGTCTGCTGCCATACCAGCAACATCCACCTCTGACATTGTGGGCCAACATAATAAAAATAGGAGGCATTACTTTTGGAGCAGCCACCATAGCTATAAACACCTGCTTGCTCTCCAGATGTGCTTACTATGCCTTAAAGTTGCACACAACAAGCAGCAGAGAGTTACATTAGATCACTCTTAAGGGTGATGTAAAATGTCTCCCACTACAGCACATTGATGAGCATCAGCAGGTGGTGGCCCTGACACACCAACCTCTTGAGCTGTGGTCCTGACAAAGAAATGTAGCTTCTTGTTTTGTTCCAAATTCTGGACTAAAAGATAAATTCATTTCTGCAAAATATTTGCTTTACTGAAAACAAACTCTACCAGCTGCCCAAAGGAGCTAATTCCAGAACTGGCAAGTGTCAGAGCTCAGATATGCCATTTGGCAGATATACTGCTTTGTGGACTTTGCTTTGTTTTGGTTTTTTGTTTTTTGTTTTAAATTCTTTAGCTATTACTGATGATGCCATGTGTTAGAAATTTTGCTCATTTATATTGTTTTCAAGGTAGTCAATCTATTGGAGTGAATTTCCATTTATGCCTACCTAGACTTTCAAGCACTAAAATGTCCTTGACAGTTCAAGCGTTAGGGATGTTGCAAAATTTATAGAGAGTTACTTTTAATTTGCTTGAATTCCCAAAGGAATGAATATATTTCCATACAACTTCCTAGAAAGAAAACAGCGTTATTTTTGGTTACGTTCAGCCATTATTTTTATGCCTAACAACAAAAATAATTCCCACTTCAACTTGAAGTATGAATGCAATCTTAACTGTTAATTGTGGTGTTGTTACAAAAATACCACTGAAATGGGTAAGAAAATTGCTCAGAGCAATTGACAGAGCTTTTTCACAAAGCAGTGCAAAATGTCCTCCAATTCATATGTATTTACACTCAGAGCTTTCACATATATGGATGTGTTTGATTTTGAAAATGATGTCAATTTAAAAAACATCATTTCCTGATGTAAGGGATGCAGCCTTCACAGATTTTCTCTGAAATCACAGTAGCTGATACAACATTCTTAGCCCCCTTCTTGTAGCTAACCTCGACCCTTCAACCCTGAAAGGTTTCACAGCTAATTGCCTGAGCCATGGCAGTTGCTTGAGGGAAACGTCTTCAAATGATGGATTTCAAAGAAAAACAGAGATCATTTTATATCAAACATTTGCAGGGTATGGCGTCCTTCTGCTTTGGATTTGCATTATTTCGGTTGCCTTCATCTTAACTGTAATGTTATTTCAACAGGAATTTGTGTGCTTGGCTTCCCTGTGATGGTATCTGTAGTAGCACCACAAACGGCCCTGCATTCTTCACATATTTGATGGCATGCATCAGCCCAGTTTGGAACAAAAGCTCTTGTTTTGGACACATAGCTGCAGACTGTTGCCTGATCCAAACTGTCTGTTTCCTTCTGAACTCTTGAACAGAAATGACAGATCATTTTGTAGTTTTTAACAGATCTAGCTTCAGAAAACTTATCTGACATTGCCTAAATATGAGCTACATTTTGCATTCAATTAAAAAAAAAAATTACATCATGTTCTCCAACAGCATAGCACCAAAAAGACAATGAAAATTTACACTTAAGCTCTAACTGGGGAGGATTTTTTCTTGAAAAAGAATCTCAATATGTGCACTTAGCCCAAGCCTAGGTGTTAATTGAAGAACTGTTGCAAATGCTAATTAGGAATCCACATACACAGCAGCTGCATAAAACAGCTTCATTTGCAGTGACTGGATATCAAATATGGCCTAGCCGTTCACAGTTGGTAGTCTCCCATGCAAAAAAAAAAAAGCATCTCTTACTTCCCATACACAAGCTGCAAAGCTGGCTGCAGTAGGGTAGAGGACAGGTTATCCACCAGATATTACCTGACAAACAAGGAATGGAAAGGAGAAAATCCTAGATGCAATCCTGGCTGCTTTCCCTACTTGCTAGGCCAAGAGGCTCTTTAGGCACATAGAGTAACAACACTATTTTGAAAAGTAAATGAACAAATTTAATCCCCATGTACCTCAGATATCAAGGCAAGACATTCCTACTGAGAAGGAAGATCTTTGAAAAAGAAATTAGATAGGGACATTGGAAAGGACATCCAGTCCATCCCAGGTCCCAAAGTAGGAACTAGTATCTCCATGTCATCCTTGAGAGATATTTCTCTAACCCGTTCTTTATGATCATCATGGACTTCATACCTATCCCACCTGTCCTTATCAGTGCATTGCTACTCCTGCTTTGGACAGGTTTTTCCCCCCCCTCCTTCTTCTACCTTTTTTTTTTCCATATCTTCTTTGACTCTCTTCTGCTCCAATTTACTTCTATTAATTCTCGTTCCATCTACTGCAGAGCTTTTTACTCTCTGCAAACAACATACTGTTCTTCTTTACAGCAGCCTATTCTGTATTTGAAAACTCTTGCAATGTCTCCTCCAGTCTTTAATTCTTTGAACAATCCAAATAGTTTCAGTCCCCCTTCTCAGTTTGTCTTTTAGTTATTCAATCATTTACTCTTTGGAGCCTCTCCAATCAGTCCACATCACTCTCACAGCTACCATTCATCTTTGGATTTCCTCATGGGACATTATTACCACGCATGAAACCACGTTTTCCCAGCCAGGTTTTAAAATGACCTCTATTAAGCTGAGGGTTGCGTCTTCAGTGTGCAGTTAACTTGAGTTATTTGTGCTTGAGTTAATATCTCCCCAGTCAGCCTCACGTCACAGAGCCAGAACAGAGAAGTGGAAGGAAACTCAGGAAATCATCTTGTCCATATCCCACCTCAGAGCTGCAATCAAGTGCCATATATCTACACAGCTTTTAAAAGACTCCAGCAACAAAGTCTTTGTGACCTCCCTAGGCGGTCTTTAGATTAGAAATTCTAAATCTCTGTTTACTAGTTCATCCCAGGAATTAGTCGGTCAGTTGTGTGCTCACCTTGCTATGTTTTCATGATAGATAAATCACAACTTGCTTCCAAGAACATCGTGTGGGACTGTGTCCAAGCTTGTCTTTGGAAAAAGATTCCACCCAAACTACTAGACCAGTTGCACACAGTGGCATCATGACAGTCATTTATCATGTTTGTAAGGAAAATAAGGATTTCAAAGTATCAGCTAATAATTTTTGCCAGTCTCAATATTTGATTCTGAGTAAGCATTAGCTTTCTGTAAGTACTCTGTGGCATCCCTCCCCCCAGATTCTCCTGCATTTTCAAGCCTTCTTGACATCATCAGGAGACTCAACCATCTTCCACATTTCTTAAAGAAAATGGCAGACAGCTTAGTGTTTGCAAATTCTTCATATTCCAGGATATGGCATCAAGTCCTGCTGACTTGCATAATCTGTTTTATCTGTCAAGTACACCTGACCTGTTCCTTTTCATTCCTGCCTGTTTTTTGTTAATACTAACTGTATTAAGCATCTGCTCATAATTCATCTTTTCTTTGGTGGCTGAAAGGAGAAAGACATCAAATACCTTTGCCTAGGTCACCTACTATTTGCTCATTTCTTCATTAAGTAATAAACTACTTTCCTCCTTCTACTTGTTTACTGAAGTATTTCCTTGCTGTCTTTCCTTGGTAGCTGCAATTTGGTTTTAGCCCAAGCTTTCTGACTTTTCCCTACACGTCCATGAATCTGTCATATGAGTCCTCAGCAAGTAGAAACGCACATTTTCCATTTTGTTCCCCCTCAACATTGTAAGCCATGCTCATCTCTCACTCTTTGGGGTTGTTAGCTCAGAGCAGCCGCGCTGCAAAATAACACTTGCATTGCACAGAGGGATTGGATTACTGCACAGAATAACTGTGTTAGCAGCTGACAAACTGTGTTAACTCGAGCTGCAGCCTATGTGACCAGACAAGCCAGGCAGTTCAAGCAAAAAAATACCATCCTTATCTCAAAGGTTTCTGCATTTGCACAACACTTGAGCTGGGGCAAAACCGATGTTATGTCTCCAGCATACTTCATAGTCAAGGTGAGCCCACAGAACGCTATGAAGAGACATTAAATGAATGCATTCCTTCATCTCTATTGAAATAAAACCAAAGCAACAGGCGGCACAGCAGGAAAGAAGCCTTGCTGCCCACTCACATTTCAGCTCTAGTGACAATGGAAAGGATAAGAAAGTTTGACGCTTTCAGGATGCGGTTACTCCTAGGGTTGCTCCTTCTCTGCTTTCACACCAGCTTGCCTGTCCCAGACGGTGCTCAGGAACGCTCTGAGCCCATAGAACATCCTCAATACACCTGTTAATGAGACATAAGGCTTCAGGCAAATCCAGAGGAAATACTACACAGCATGGTGACACAGACAGGTGTTCCTATTTGTTTTACAAACGGAAAATATTGAGAAACTAATGGGAACAAGCTCCCAGAAATGTTCTGCACCCATAAATTTACCATCTAGGAGCACGGCAGGCGCAACGCTGGTAGTTCTGCACTTTGTTTAGCTCCTGCAGTCATACAACTCCAAGGGTTTCGGTGGAAAAGAAAATAAAATCCTCCAGTCCTTGGGGAAAAGTCACAGTTTATCTCTAGAAAGCATGAAGCCGCAAATCTGAAAAGATGCCAAAGTTGACAGTTAACTGCCACATACTACTGAAGCCTTTTTTTCTCCCTTTTTCTTAAACGCTTTCTTCCCACTCCTAGGCCAGGCTCCAGTTTGGAAGTCACTGAATGAATTCCACAAGTACTACAGTTTGTACTTTCACAAACAGCTTAAAAGCTGAGCTATCAGATTTCACAGCTCCGTGAAGAGGCTGGAACAACTTCAAAGCACTTCTGAAACATCTACTACTTTTTCTGGAGAGACAATGGCCTCTCCGTAGCTGAGGCTGAAACAGTCCTTCCCTTCAAAAGTTGATTTTTACACAAACAGTCTCAACTTCAGCAAAATAACACCAACACGTCTGAAATTTCACAACCGAGGCATTACACCAAAGAAGAATTTACCTGTAAAGTTTGAAGAAAATCAGGAAAAGAGATGGAGATCTCAAAAATTTTAGAGAAATTATGTGATCTCAGGCAAGCTGTAACTCAAAAATGGGGTAGATCCCAAATTTGCTTCAATGTGCTAGCCCTGGTGGAAAGCAAGTGCTTTTGACAAAGCTTTCTAGTTACTAAAGGGAGGTCTGTATTACACTATTAGAAAAAAATCATCTTTAATTTTTCTCTTGACTTTAGATAAATTTTTAAGGAGACAAATACATTCATCCCATAACTTATAAGGACAGACTTCATAACACTTTCCTATCCTGAATTATTTTTCAGATACAGTCACTTGTTAAAAAACATCATTTTCTCCTTTCTCCTTTGATACTACAAAAAGACAACTTTCATAACTTCTTGACTACAAAAAACATGTAGAATTTTATATATTATTTCCCATCCAGTTTACAATTGAAACATTGCACCCAATCTCAAGAATGATTGCAAATGTCATCTCCCATAAAGGCAAGGGCATACCAAATACATGGATTTTTACTAGGAATAACAAAATGAAATAAGAAATAGGAATCAAAAAACATCCACAGATACATTTGTATCAAGAGCAGCAAAACTGACTAAGCAAATACTGTACTGACAGTATCCTTCTAAGCTCCAGATCAATGGAAAATTTTAATTTACAACTGTATCATGTGTAACGGAGCTGCTACAATTCCAAACATGACAACTGGGTGACACGTCATTTCCCATGTTCTTATATGTCCTAGTATTACAGTTATTAAATGACAAGCTAGGAAACAGTAATACACAGACCAGTGACAATAAAGCTAGTGAAAGCACAGTCAAAAGCCATCAGAGTTTGATGGAAACTACAGGAAGAACAAAACGTTAGCTACATTGATGTTTGGGGAAAAAAAGAAAAAAAAAAAAAAACAAAAAGCAACAATCAAGATTTCTAACCAAGGACAAAACAAGATACTAGATTCTTTCATGAGGTGACATGCCATCTATTTGTATGATACTTGATAGAAATGTATACATGAAAGGGACAGGAAAGGCCAGCTGAAAGCACGGCAGTCCAATGCTTCACCATCCTCTCTCTCCCCAGAACCTCCTGGAACAAACTGCACACAGCAGGGAAAACAACACTGCTGATTAATCATAGCTCTCCTTGCTAAAGAACCAGAGGAGACAATAGCAAAGTTTCCACCGAGTTTATCAGGAAGAAGAATTTACACTGATAACTTAATCCCCTTATCCTGTTGATCTGATGCTTTGCATCTGTCTACTGCTGCCCAGTCACTGGGCGACAAACTGTTCACAAGGTTCTCCCCCTGCCCTCATCCTCACCGATCTCACCTGGTTCATTCGCAAAAATGAAGGGAAAGGAATTTTCAACTACATTGGAAGCTGGTTTCTAAACTCATGCTGGATTTTCTCTGTGGAGTTGGGTGAGGTGAGGATGCTGAGGAATCTATCCTGCTCTGTCATTCCCATCTGTGACTGACATAACTCTACTAACAAACTTCAGGTAGATTACAAAAAGTGTGGAAACTGCCTCTCAGAGCTTCAGCCTTTAAGCCACTTAAAAGGCATGAGCTGTTCTTAGATGACAGTACTAAATCTGGGAATCTATCTCTAGTACTGGATGCAAAGTTGATAAGCCCAACATCCAGTCCATCTCTTTCCCCTTCCTTTCCAATAATCTCATCATGTAACCTTTCTGTTTTCCTAATTTCAAACGCTGTGATGATGCTTCAACCTAAATTCCCCCAGCACTGTACAGCCAAGAATCAGCTCAATAATCTGTGAGGGGCTCCATAGTCCCAAAATTCAAAGGTAAAACAGAAGAGACTTTTATGGAAATACAATTTATTTTTCCTTATGACCCCTCAAAAACAGCAATGGAGAAATAAGTTTAAAGAAAAAGAAAAATAGGAGGGGGATTTTCTTGAGATAATGATTTAAAAATAAAGAAATAGAATCTGAAAAGATAGCAGCTAATAAAGATCAGCCACAAGCCACAGTACTGGTTGCAGTTTAAACTTATTTGAAATAGGTATGCTTTCTCTTCCTCAAGTACAGGGTATTTTGTTGAGCAAACTTTTTCCCATGAAGCCACTTCCACTAAAGTTCAGATATAGGCATTACGGTGGAGCCATGTTTTTAACAATAATGTTTGGCTTGGCAAGTTTTAGCGTGGTTATCTTGGAAAACAGATATTTCAAGCTATGCCGTTTATTTGGTCCCAGTATGTTCCAAATTATTTTGATGAAACTTCAAATGTTGTAAGAAGGGAAAGTCATAGCTAGTAAATCACCTGAAGAACCCCATAAAGGATAGGTACTGAGTGCCTCGTCCTGCCAAAGAAACAACACTGGGTTGCTGATCTGTTACAACCTAGAAATATCTACAACAAAAGCAAGGGTTCTTTTTATTGCAAGAAGGCAAGCAAATATATACAGCACAAAGAATAGTAATATGACCCTACAGCAACGCTCACCGTCAAACAGAAGGATCGTAACTCTGCCGAGCAGTTAGCACTGAAGTTCGTGAAGTTATTGAGGTGGTTCTCACAGCATTCACATCTCTATCTTTCTAAAAGTTGTTATTTATGTGTGCACATATATGTTACGTGGTTTACTGACTTAAGGGCAAGAGTTCATACCAAGCAGCAGGAGGAGAGAGCTATTTCTTTACCAGCACTATCTCCTTTATCCATAACAAAACAGAAAAAGCACTGCAAACTAGTAAAATGCAAAGAAGAAAGATTTAAATCCCAAAATGATGCATGATAGCTCACTCAAACGTGATTTTGTTTTGTTTTCTTTTGGGTCTGTTGCTCTTTAATGGTGTCATAAGAATTGCTGTATTTTTCCTGAAAATACTAGGCTTTTGCAAATAATTCACAATATCAAAGGATGACATAAATCACTTTTCATACCCACCTTGAATACCTTAAGAAGTTAGTTTCAGAAGTGCAGAAGAAGCACTGAACAGCTTGGTTCTCAGAAATGCCCCATAACTTCACGTCTCAATGGAAAAGACAGTATCTGTCATTGCCTTGCACTTGTGGAAATCAGGCCAATTCTAACATCTGGAAATAAATAATAAAGATACTTGTAATGTTTGTAATATAAAGTAATTCCTATTGAATTTGTAAATATATATATATATATTAAAAACAATGATTAATTGAAAAATTAAAACATTTGTATTATTCACATCATTTTTCTCACAAATGTTCAGGTACACCTCTCCAGCTTTTAAACTCTCCTCAGTGAGAAACACAGAAATGAAATACCTCCTTTTCACCTTCCTCCAATCCAACTGCTGACTGCTTAGGAGTTAACAGCAGCAGCAAGCTGATAGGAGAAGGGGAGCATTCAAAAATGTAAGCTTAGCTCCACAGCATTATCAGAATAGGCTGATTGACAACTACGATAATCTTACATTTGCATTTATAGGAAATTTAATTGCTTTGTTTATTTCATTACAAATAGGTAATTTGAACAGGTATAGTATCCAATGACAATAGTTATTTAGTCTCAATTTATTTCCTAGTCTGTGTCAGTCTTTTCCATTGCATGTATCTCTGAAACATCACACCAACAAACATCTCAGAGAAATTCTTCAGATACTATTTAAGTCGGTAGGTGGACTTTTCTATGTATTTGTCTTTTCCAGAAGAGCAAGCCCTCTAATCGAACAACAATACCAAAGGATCGTCTAATTTACTAAGCACCCTGCTACAGAAGGAAGAATCATACATGGACCTCATCTACATTGACAGAGATCCAGGATGGCTATCACCTTCAGGAAAACCACTTCAAACTTCCTTCAACATAAACTGCTGAACTCTACCCTGACCTCGCAGGAACAGGCCCGTTACTGAAATTGAGTCCTGGGTGAACATTTTACATACTTCAAAGCACAAACAATTCAGCATTTCCTCCAACAGATACTCCTCTTCAAAAATGTCCTCTACAACATGTACATTGCGACTGCAAATCGTAACTGGAATCCTACGCAAAAACCATAATTCACTCTGTAATTCACTAATGGATAAATGCCTACTAGATACAGATGTTAAAGCCATTATGGCATAGAAATAGTTTTCAAGATGATTTGTGACTGCTGGTTAACTTGCAGTAGGTGCTGTTCGTGCTTTTGTTGGTGTTACACACACACATTCCCATACACGGACTTTGTAGCCACCTCCTGACGCCTCTCCTGTTTTGTCTTTCTGTATCTACTACACTTCTATCTAATTCACCTTTGCCTTCTTTTCAGTTTTTTAGTTTATTTCAGGTCCTCGGAGAAATTAAATACAAATAATTTGTACTAACCTTTGCATGGAAAAGCAACACTGCTCTGGACACCATCTTCTGCTTCCAGTCAGACAGCTGCTTTAAACAAGATGCGTTCCATGAAAGAACTGAAAAAAGTGCATTCTAAGAACAAATTAATTAGCTTCTGACAAAATATTTTTATCCTTTCTTCACTCTTAGAGCTTTTATCTATGTTTTCCTCTTTCACTCTAACAATAAAAGTGATTAAAGTCAAATTACACTTCTGTAGGCATCGATTTGCTAAAGCCCTTGATACAGTCCATTCCAGATGCATGAGCTGATACAATAGATCCTGCCTGGGAAGCTGCTGCTGACTCCAGACAGTGCTGGAAGTACAGTTATGCAATAGATGCCACGATGCCCAGCTACCCAAATTATTCAGTCTTTACAATTATGTGGTCTTTTTGGTACATGCGTAATTCACACGCATCTGTGCTGCTGTCTGCGCACAGAAACTGCGTAACTCTTTGGACAAGGCACAGTTTAATATGTGCTCAGAAGTTACCATATACTGACCACAGGGGCGGTCACTGGGAGCCGTTCAAAATGTTTTACAAGAATGCTTTGATGCTATCCAGAGCAGCACTACTGGCCAGTAGCAAAATTATAATTATGCTAGCTGGATTTGGAAGCCAGGGTTGAGTTGCAAGAATTCCCTCCTCAGCTCACCCCTTCCAGAACTTTATCAAGGCCAACATACTTTTGGGAAAGTTCAGTTCCAGTGAAAATGTAAGGCTACAGCTAAAAACCTCCTGGGCTCAGTTTTTGTTTCAAAATCTAGGTCATGTCACTCGAAGAGCAGCGGTAGATTTTCCACACAGGTGGAGAGGACACAAAGATTCTGTACAGAAGGGAAAACACGAACAAAGAAACGTTTACAAAAATCTAACTGTATGCAGGAGAAAAAATATTAACATCAGTTCATTATAAGCTTTGTCTCTGGCCTCGCCACCATCTGTGGCAGGGATTTTGTTATGCAGTGAAACGAGCAATACACAGCCTTAAACACTGCCTGGAGCACACAAGCCCTATGTTTATTCCTAGTGACATATTCATAAATTATAAAACCAAAAGAGGACCGCTTTGGCTGTGTGGGCTGCAGGAATTCACTTAGTCATGACATGTTCTGTCTGCTACTGTGGCCAAGGCAGGCATTCAGATGCTCATTTGTTTCAGTCAGGGATGTTGACGCCGTACACCTGAGCAGTGGCCTCTAACTTCCCACCCCAGGGATGATGCCACTCGCACAGCTGCGTGCCTGGGCCTTGCAGCACAGCCGTCAGTCGCCCGATGCCCCACGGCAAGGCCCATGGCACCGCTGACCTCTGGCTGAGGCCCGTGGCGACGCAGTGTGCCCTGCTGCTGAGGGGCCCGCCAGGAGAGGATTGCTCCTCTGGTGCCAGTGGGCTTCAGCTCGGCAGTCCAGCCTCACTCTGGTCACCCAGTTTCCGTGGGCAAAGATCACAGCTGTGGATTTTGTTAGGAGACTTCTGATCTTTGTTGACTACAGTTCTTAAACTGTTGCTTCCCTGCATAAACAAATGTCCAAGCTTGAGACTTACAGCCCAACTTTCAGCTCTGTCAAATTCCACTCGTTTGAGGAACCATTACCTCTATTCTCCTCTCCTAAAAGTGGCTCTAAACCAAGGGGTTGACTGTTCAATAGTTACAATCTGAGAAGTCCTTATTTGCTTTGTGCCCCATGGCATTGGTTTATGGGAGCTGTGCACAACGTTCTCCCACACAAACCCAGGTACAGTTCCTACTATCATCCAAAACACTGTCAGGGAAACACATTTCTCCCCTTGCCTCCAAAGAATCCTCTTGACATCAAACTCCCTCCTCTTTTACACAGCCTCATTGCAAGCCTCAGTATTTAAATAGACAAACACTAACGCCTTATAGATTACTTTGTATGGTATAACTATTTTCAAAATAAGCTGCTGATCTAGAGAATTATTTTAATTACACTTACTCTCAAAAATGAGTGCTGTTTTCCCGCCTGAAGAAGTCAGGATACCTTATCATGTTTGCATATTTCCGCTCTCTCTGCCATATGTCACCCTGATTCATTTGGCAGTGATAAAGTAGTAGAAGTAATTTAAAGTTATGACCACATGGAAGCATTGTATTTACTGCAGCAAAATCGGCACTCACGTTTTAACCCTCCTGACCTCTCTTCTCTGCAGAAGCACAGGAGGTAAAACCTGCTTCTGGAGGAATTTCTTGGAATAGTTTCCTTCATAATCAATGAAAATGCAGATGGTCTTACACTCAGAGAGACAATTTAGTTAAGAGAGGTAACAATTTAACTGAGTATTGCAGTGCAGCAATAGCACCAGATAGGAATACTAACGGTGGAATCACACGAGAACAACAAGGCTGTTAAACCAAAGACGATCGATCTAAATTCGGTTTGTCAGCCCTACGAACTAAGAATGCAAGTGATAGACATAAGAAATCTGACACATTTGCTGGGTAAATTTTCCTTCAAAACAAGAATGTGCAGAAATATTGAAAGCAGCAAAACAGGCAAAGATAACAAAAGAATTTGAGCATGTTGGACTCAATTTATTTCCATTATTGAGCTTTCTTTCTTGTTTCCTTCTCATTGTTGCTATTTAATTATTTTTTTAGGATAGTATTATACTATAATGACAGTTATCTATGTGAATTGTATGCCATTTGTGGCTCAACATTTCTTTTTAAGAATTAGCCTTAACTATTTTCAGACTGAGAGTGAACTTCATGTAATTTCCGAAAATAACTTCTGGCGATCCCCTGAGCCAAAAGAGCTGCTGGTACCTAGAAAGTGACACAGTAAGTGTCAGTGTAAGTTCAAGTACGAACTTTAAATTAGAGAGCACCTATCTGAATGTCTACTGTGATGTGATCAATCATAGATTCTTCACTGACAAGCTTCTGGAAGTGGTTGCATCCCTACACACATACAAAAGTAATAAGGAGCAAAAAATACCAAGCTAATTTTTAAAGGTATTCATCAAAGCTCTCCTTAAAAAACTAATCTATTCGGCATCAGTTTATACTGCTGTTATATCTGACACATACTTTGCTTAAATAACATTGCTTAGAAAATGGACTGGCACACCCACCTCACTGTTATCACAGTGCTTAGCAACGATATGTGATTATTTTACAGTGATGGAAGTTTCATTAGTAAACAATTTCACTGCGCTGCCAGCTAGGGAAGTGTTTAACTAAAACACCGGGCAAAAGAGACTGCTCCTAAAAGAAAGTAAGAAGCTCACTTAGCAATCAGTCTCCTAGTTTCTTGCCACTTCCATAGTACAGCCAGAATAAGTTTAATAGGTTGCTATGACCCACACTGGAAGTTGCCACATTTTGAGTAATATTGTGACCCTTGTGCTCATGTTCTAAATTGTAGTTATGAAATTATGTTTAAAAAAAAAAAAAAGAAGAAGAAGAAGTAAGCTCACTTTTTATTTCAGAGGTGTTATATCTAATAAAATCATGGCACATATATAGTCAGGAACAAAATCACCCAACCAGGCAAAACTTCCCAATATTCCATCAGGCCATCATTTCCAACTAAAGATACCAGAGAGAACACAGCCTTTTTCACCAAAGTAATTCTAGACTGCAGAGAAACAGTCTTATTTCAGAGAAAAAAAATAATAATAAATTTACTGCTTCAAGCCCATCTACTCTCATTAAAACTAGAGAGGCTGTAGCTGCATGACCCACTGATACTAAGGGCAATTTCAAATGAAGAATACTGCACTTTTCCCAGTTCTTGGGAATGCAGTGATATTACTTACAGCATGTCTCCACAAAGTCCTGCTGGTGTGCTCTCCTCAATCAGGGTCAAGTGTGACTGCCATTAATAGATTACAAAGAAGGTTTTTGAGAACTACAAACCTAGCCCAAAAAGCTTACAGTGTAGTGAGAACACCTTGACTGTGCAACAGCTAAAAAGAAACAAGGGGACTGCTGGGCAAATCGCAGGACAGAGAATGAGACCTTGCAGCAGCCAAGTGATCTGATTGAGCACGATAACATTAAAGAGAACAGAGGAAGCACTCAACTGGAGGCTGAGATCTGGAGAGATGAAGGGCTGGGTAGTGTTACTGCTCTGCAACAATGAAGCTCACATATTCTCTTTACAAGTATTTCTGCACTGCCCAACACTGTAGGAGTTGAGTGCTTATTCTTTACTTAATCCTTCTAACATCTTTGTGAAGAAAGTAAAAATCACACTCATTTTGCACGCAAAAAAGTCAGACAACGATATGAACTGGTTTATCTGCAATCACACAGCACATAGGAGGAAGTGAGAACAAAGTCACTTGTGTCTTTGTTAGCTCTCATTTTAAAAATAACACAGCAGGCAGAAGTGCCTTGATGTTTCACACACACGTGTCACGTTCAGATCCTTCTCCTTATCTTTCACCTCGGATGACAACCCTCAGGATCGGCCACATGACTGAGAGACTGGTGATGAGCCAACAGATTACCAGGTCACTTCACACAGAGGAAGCCAGACGAGGAAGAAGCCCAGGCAAATTGTTTTTTGGCAGAAAGAGCAGAATTTCAGCTTACCTTCTCCTGCGGGATGCCGCTGAGGCGGCACTGAGGCCTGGGAGGGGTGGGGCGGGCTGCGTTGCTGAGGGAAGCCAGCACAGGCCGCACCACAGCCCTCACGGGCATGGTGAGAAGCAGCCAAAACGAATGCAAAGCATGCTGCTGATAAAGGCAAACTGACAGTATGAGTGAGATTCCTCTGCCATGTTGCTGAGGAAAGCCAGATGATGTGGCAAAAGGGCGGGCTGGGCTGGTCACAACGGCCTCCTCCTCTGAGGAGGTGAGAGCACTGGGATCCGATGCACAGGGTCCTCAGGCTGTGCTGAAGAGAAGATAATCAGATTCTAGTTTAAAAAGAAATGAAACACTGTTCTTAATTCACCAGCTGAAGGTAAAACAATAAACTGATAAATGGGTGTAAATACTACCCTAAATACATCCCTTTCTTCTTTTGGTTAATGCTCAAAGTGGAAAATCAGCACTACACTGCTTCAAGGAAATTAAAGGGGCAGTGGCCACTGCCCAAACAAAACTGAGGAGAATACCCTGACATTCCAACATTCTGTCCACAATAAATGATTCATGAGTAAAACTGAGCAAAACTGACATTTTACTCAGTCTGATATCTGTTTATTTAAAAAACCCAACAACACAAACAAACAAGCAAGCACCAAGAAGAGGAGAGACCGGAGCTATCATTTCCTTGCTACAGAGGGCTGGCCTGGAGGTTTCCCGCTGTACAGCCCTGGAGTGTACAGGCTGGGACTCCCAGGCCTGCTTCCACATCAGCAAGGTTCAATCACGACAGCAAACAGTCAAACTGTGTTAGATTTCTTTTAAAATTAAAAAATAAAAGTATGCAGTACAGGTTAAGTTTGTGACTCCCACATACAGTATATTCACAATGCCACAAACTTTTGAATTGTCAAACAGGAACAGAGCCTTAAGGAGGAACCTGTCCTTTTCAAAAATGTCACAGACATTATCCTGAATTTTTATCAATTCTGTGGCATCAGTGCTGTTGTAATTGTTTTTCCCTGCAACACTCTAGACCCCCAAACACAGCAGGCAAGTTCTCCAGTCAGGTCTCTTTCCTCTAAACACTCAGTGCTCCATCTTCATTAGGTACACACAGAGAGCTTTTCTAACAAATAGAACTTTTCCATAGGTTGTGCAATATTACAGCAATTTCCAAGCAGTCACTTTTCCATGTTTTTTTTTCCCCCCAAGCATTCTGGTTATGCAAACCACCAATTTTCAAACCATCAATCGATTCAGATCAAGAGATCAGGATGACACAGAGCTTCTTACAGAAAACATCCTCCATCTTGCCGGCACAAATTATGAGGCACAAGGCGTCCTAGTCCCCCTCCTTCCCAGAGGCCCACCCATTGCAGGGTTACAGAAATACTTGATTATCCCATTTATTACTAGCCCAAACGTAGAATATAAAATTTTCAATCTGAAAGTATTTAAATACAAAAGTTCTCACAATGTTGGCTCTTTTTATTAGTCTCCACCTTTCCTTCTCATACATAAAAGTTCTTTCAGAAAATACATTTGGACAGAAGTGAGCAGGGCAGATCACGGCCCTCCTCATCTCAGCTAGATTCCTCATTTCATCCTTTATGAGAATAGTAGCACCTTAAAGGAAAAAAGACAAAAAAAATGAAGAGTTTTTGTGCAACTTGAAAGACCTAATTTTTTTTTCCATTTCCCCTTTTTTCCAGTCTCCATCCTATAGGCTGGAGAATTTCGTATGGGCATCCAGTAGATTCAAACCCAGTTTATTTATGGTATCTTCAAAGTCACAACCAAATTAAATTACTAATAAGCAGATAAATACAAGGTGAACTGGACAAGTGTGAATACTGCCACTTTATACTAGAGAACTAGTCTCAAGGCTTGCAGGCTAAAAACACAGACTGTACCCAAAGATGGGCAGGAGGTCACACAAGAGATGGACAAATGATTCTCTCTCACTTCCAGAGTGTGTGGGTCATTTTCACTTGATTGGTCATTTTCACTTCTTTAAAGTAAACTAGCTTAGGTGAATTAAGCTGCAGAACAAAGCAGTCAAACATCTATCCAGACTGACTCAATCAACAGTTGACTCGCTGCACTTAAGCTCCTACCAAGCGCCAGCTTCAGCTAATCATTTCAAAAGCAAACATGAAAGCTGTTCATACCGCGACATTAATCTCTGTTATTGTACAGTAGTTATGTACCTAAAATACAGCACACATTGAGTTGATAGGACCCATTTAAGCACATACTACTCATTACACAGCCCTTCAATGTAATAGAGGTCATGAATAATAGCTTCAGCTAAAAGTCAGCTGGTAGCAAGACGGACACGGATGCTTAGTTCTTAAATATACAGAAAGTAAGTCTACAGCACTAGAATATACCTATAAATGTGGTGTGAGTTCTCTTTTCCCTTTCTGAACCTGTACTTCTGCTGAAGAAATTTAACACGTTATAGAAGACATATGACATTTAAATGCTAATCGAAGACATTAATATCAAAAGCTAGAAGGACAAAAACTTGTTTAGAGCTCCACAACACACGTCAACTCAGCATCAAACTGAGCTTCAATATAGCAATTCTTGAGGGGGAAGAAGAGTGTGTAAGCCTTGCTAGTACTCCTGGAAACTGCTTCAAACCATTTTTACAACTTCATTCATTTTCAACCAGTAGCAATAATAAATGCATTCAGCACATTTCCTTTTGAAAACTGAAACCGTCCCACTGATGGAGGCAAAAAGAAACACAAATAATAACCAGCAACGTTCTTTTTTGAAAAAAAGTCAAAGAAAAAAAAAACCTGAGCATCTGAGCTTTACTATCTGGTGCAGGACTGATACCAATTGTTCATTTTCAAACTTAAGGAAATGATCATCTCCTTTGTTGCAGACACAAAAACAGAATACATAGAAGGATAAGATAGTATAGCACCGTATCATTGAGGAAATTATGCTTTAATTTAAAAGGGTTTGCTTAATAACAGTCTATTTATTAAAGTGTGGAATTTGTAAGAATCTGTATGCAAAAAGAAAAAAAGCATCAAGAGGATTGTTTAGTTACAGATTAATTTTGCTTGAGAAGTATTCTCAAAACATATTTGCCTAACAAGTAAGTTTGATTTTACTCTGGAAAAATAACTACTAACACAAACTCAATGCATGTTAACATCATTAATAAGTTGCTTTTTGGCTGTATGTACTAATGACATGAATGGACAGATCAGCCCACCAGAGCAGCACTACTTTCCCCTTCCCCACCATTACATTCTTTCCAACCAATATAAACACCACTGCCAATTTCTACAATTTTTCAAAATTCACACCTTATAAACAAAATGTGCTCATAGATGTATCATTTCAAAATAGTTCTCCTTGGATTACAAGTGCTCACCAATGCCTCTTAACATTTAACAGTAGCTTCCAGTACCTACAAACATTTTAGTTACTGCTAGAACATGCAAATTATCCGAAATAATGCATAGCACAGTGGCCATAAAACACTGTTTTATCCCAGGCACTTCAATACGGGCTATCAACACTGTCAGCATGTATGTTAAACTGTTAAGCTGGAAAAAGCTGTAGGAAAGGTTTTGAGGAGGCTGATTTGGTTTTATTGTTTTTTTCTGTTTTGGTTTGGTTTGGCTTTTTTACTTCTGAACATGTGCAGATTGACACCGCAACTAAACAAACTGGTTTACTTTTTGAAGCAAGTGCTTCCTTCTTACATACTATTGGTTCTTTAGGAAAATACATACAAATGCTCTTCAAGAGCAATGGACAAGCTCCTGTGGTCAACCTGCCCCTTCCTATACACAGGAGGAGTGATGCCTCATGTCTTCTACTGCTCATAATCAGCCTCTTTTGGTGGAGACTCTTCTGTCAGCAAAGGCCAAGATTTCCAAAGGCAGCACCCTTGGTAGTCACAGGCCCATCTCAGGCAGCAGCCTCAGTATGCAGCAACGCCCTCAAGTCTGCCAGCATCAGTACCCAAGTGTCAATAATCTATAATGACTGAAACATTTTTAATCTTAAAAAAACTTTCAACATAGTATTTTGACTTGGTATGGTCAAAAAGTGACTATGTGCAGTGATACCAGTAGATCTAGAGGAATGGCAAGCCTCCAAGCAAAAGGCCAGGTGGAGAACAACTGTGCAATGTTCCCTTCATCTACACTGCAGTCAGAAGAGGACATTGTGTTAACCTCAGCCTAGCCCCAGACATCATAAACATCTCAGGATAAAAAAAAAAAAACTTCTTTGAGGGTTTGACAGCCATCCTCCATGGAGGGCTGGTGCTTTGAGTGCCTGCCTTTCCTTGCTTACTAGAATTCTGTCAAATGCGCCCAGATTCCAAAGAGTTACTATGCAGAAGGCAAGAGGGACAACCAACAGGGACCTGAAATGTTTCCATGTCAACAATATTTTGCTTTGAGATCCAGCATCTCAGTATTTCTCCAGTCTCAAAAAGAATTAAGGCTCTGCAAATGCTACACACAAAGTAATTTCATATGCATACAGCCAGAGTAAAGCACAGGAGAGAGTCACAGAAGAATTCTTCCTGTTCTTCCTCTTGCATCGACTTCCAGGCAATCATCCAGGCCTTTCTTTTTAAATGTTATGCTGAAGTCTTGTTTCCAGTTATTTAACTTGCTGTGAATTCTCCCATTGACTTAAGAGGAAGGAGGACTGTATCCCGAAGATTCACCAGAAAAACGAAACAAGAGCTTTAGTGAAATATTCAGGGAAACATACTCCCTATTACACCTAATTACACTTGACTTACTCTATTCTTAAATTGTGGTGATCCACAGCCATTCCTAATGACACAGTGGCAACATCAAAGAAAGCCAGTGGGACAATCTGAGAGATTTGAGACAGCTTATCAAGAAAAACAAACAAACAAACTACAGCAGATAAAACAGTATCTAGTTTATTACGTATAGAAAGAGATTTCCAGAATTTACAAACACCCACATTTTCATTCCAGGGAAAGAGTTAATTTGAAAAGTTCACCCTTTTTTGTTTTCATTTTGTTTTGTGGTTTTCTGTTGGTTGTTGTTTTTTTTTTCCCCCTATTCTTTACAATATATACAATGGAAGACTTTGATTTCTTTTTTTTCTGATTTTTTGTCAGTTCCTGTGCAACTGATGAAGTTGACACTTGTAAATAGCATGTACAGCAAAATTTGTCTTCATTGCAGTTAATACAGATTATTATTTTACAAGGAGTACAAAATTACTTTTCTTTTGGAAAGAACTCAGCTCAACATCAGGGTTATCTTACAACTGATAGCATCAGTAAATATGACTGTACAATCAAGGCCCGGGGACCAATGACTCGTATTATATTATTTTCTGAATTACAATCTTAAAACAAGAATAGTACCCTACTCTATTCTTAGAAGCCTTGTTTTAAGCAGGTTTCCCACTCTGTTTACAACAGAATATAGTATACCTCAGTTCCACATCAAAAAAGATGTGCTGTAGGAAAAGTTACATTTTAATTAAAAAAGTACATGTATAAATCAAAACCTATGTTAAATATTTAATACTCTTCAACCAACATTAAGTTTTGTATGCAATAATTTACAATGATGATTTGTCATACAGGGTTTCAGCAGCAAATGAAGTTGTGTAAATGTGCTAGTAAAATACCCATTCTCACCACGTCATAGTGGAGGGCACATCAGTTCATTGTGGCCAGCTAAGTCCTTATGGTAGAGGATGAAGTAAGAGAGACTCATTGTCCAGGTGTCACAGTGCTTCTGCTTGGCACAACACAGGATGTGCAGCTCAGTCAACTAACTCCTGAGGTTTGTGTAAAGTAAACAAACTGAACTGGATGCATCGTACCCATTTACAGAGGAAGAGGAGAAGAAGGTGAGGTCCTAGTTGTGGTAACATGAAATATTTAGAGTCTTGATACCCACGAGTTAAAAGAAGGATTTGCTGAGGTTGTATAGGTCATCATTCTGAAAAGGAAAGAGAAAGAAAATTAGCATCATGAGCACTGTAAAAATTTTGCTGTAATTATCATACCTCCCTCAACACCCTCCACTTTTTTCTTCTTTTAAAGAGTTATCATTCAAACTGACAATGTCCACACTTTGAAAAATTACAGCATATGCATTTGAACTGTACTGAAGCATCTGAATCCCAGAAGTATTTTAAAACAGGTGTTGGCAATAAAACTCCAAGCAGTCAGAAATACAGTTAGAACTTGCAAGAGATTCACCTAAGCAGAAACAATTTAAGTGTCTATACTGATTAACTCAGACAGGCTTCTGTGACAAAAGAAAGAAAAGCTCCAACAACCAGCCTGCTGCTGGCAACTTTACAACACTTGGAGGATTCAGGCCTCCTTGCAGGGCTTCCTGGCCACCTGCAAATGCCATGCTTTGCTTGAGAAGGATGACTGAGGTACAGAGCAGCGGGGGTGCAGTACCACCATTTACCACTGACACACAAGTTACAAAACAATGGTACCTGGAAAATCCTATTGAAGTCCATTCCTTGGAGGGTGACTGGGCCCTAGAACAGGCTCCCCAGGGCAGTGGCCACGGCCCTAAGCTGCAGGAGTGCTCCAGCTGCCCTAGACCCGGCAGGCTGCAGGCCCACACAGGGCCCACCTGCAGGCAGCCACGGCCCAGCCCAAGGCCACAGCGTGCACAACCCCAGAGCTTCTCTCTTCGCACTGCAGTGGTACGTAGCCACACCCACTGGGGCCTGAACAACACACCATGAAATGAATACTGGTTTTGTTCTCGCTGGGGTTAGAGGGCTACCATCATTTACACTTTGGAGTTTCACACAAAAACTGATGAAGCAAGACTAGATTTTACATAAAAGTGTGTCTATTTCTATATTAAATATTAACTATGCTCCTGAAAAGATAGGTAAATAGTGTATTTTCCTCAGTATAAATAAAGACTTCCCATACACACGTTGAAGCATAAAACTGAAAAGACCTCCTGTCCTATATTCTTTAATTGCCCAAGAAACAGAATTTACTTTGTGTGGTCCTTCAAGTGAAAGGAAAGCCTATCCTTGCAAGTGATGTGTGGTATGCTGTGAAAATTCCCCAGAGAATTATCTCACAGATCTCTTATTTACTTTCAACTTTCTTCTGCACTCACATTGCAATCTCCTGGAATGTTCCTACCAGAATATCTATACACAGCTTTGCAGCTTTCAACTGTGCTTGACCTGAAATTAGCCAGTAATGCCATACTGTATTAATAAAGACTGACGACAAAGAAGAAATGGCTTAAATTAAAGTGTGATGTGTGCGTGAAAGTGCACGTTTCACACCCAGCCTGGGCCCAGCAGGGCTGCAGGAGGAGCTCGGTGAGCAGCAGCAGGGCCACCAGCATCAGCGACTCTGCATGGGCAGGGCAAGACGAAGGAAACAAGTGCCCTACATCTCTGGAGCTTATTGTGTTAAGAGATTTTAAACATATAAACAACAATTTGCATTGTCAGGACTAAATATCACACCTCTAAACTTGCATTCAGGTCATCTCAACTGAAATATATGATCTAGAGAACAAAATGATTTGTCTAATCCAATTCGTCACCCATTCAACCAATGCAGTCAAGAACACACTGCAACTACTGTTAGCAGGCACTCACTCCTGGATTCAGAAGAGTAAAGGAAGAAAGAGTAATAAGTCTCTCTGAAAGAGAAAACATTTCCCGGAGGAATTCACTAAGAAAATAGTACTGAGGAAAATCACAGTTACAGCAACCCAGACACTCGAATATTGAAGTCCTGAGCATGCATCAAATGAGTCAAAAAGCCCACAGCAGGATGAAATATCTGAGGTTGAGACTCTGGATGCAGAGAGTCACACAGGGTGTGAACGGACTGGGCTGTGCTTCACACCAACTTCAGCTGCAGGTATGGCAGGAGGCAGGGCACGGGCCCTGATTCCAAGCTTGTTATTGCTCCTCTGGTATGCTCAACAGTACAATATGGAAAACTACTTGTCAAGCAGGAAGAAGTAAATGTTACCAGACCACAGCTCAGTCCCCTATCAGTCATTTTACAGACAGTAATGATATTCCAGTCCACAAACCTCAGTGACCTTGGAACTAGCATCATTAAAGAGCACTTTTTAGAAGCTATTTTTAAAAATTCCTATTGCTCACCAAGATTTAGAAATTCATTAAATACTATTATTTCAGTCTAACCAAAAAAACCCACCACCCTTTAGAACCTGAACGTAATAAAACAACCCCGAGCTTGAGTTACTGGGGTGGTAACGCACACGTTTAAAAGCTGCTTTACATTTTCTACAAATTCAAAACAACAAGCTACACAGGCAAAGAGAAGTTTCCTTCTTTCTGCTGACAGGACAGCGGTGCCGGCTCTGCCCTCCTGCACAGGGCTGCCCTGGAAGCAGCCCTTCTGGGAGCGAGCTGCTGCTCCAAGGCCACTGGAAGCAGCCAACCTGGAAGGCTCTGGTCCAGAGAATTCCTGATTGCACATAACTTCCAGCAAAAAGCCCCATCCTCAATTTTAGTGTACAAATGTTCTTTGGTAGAAAAATATTTCTTAATTTTTTGGCATAACAACCTTCTCTCTCTTCAGTGAATTATTACAGTATGTTCCAAGGCGGAAGCACCTTATAAGGTCTATCAGCTGGATACCCCATTGTTTCTAATCAACAGCCATCAGCAGTTCCTTAACAACACAAAAAAACAGTGTGGAAGGGAAGTGCTTTAATGGAGAGCACTAGGACTGCAGTGAGCTGAGGTAAGGATCATTAAAACCACTGACATCACTGTTGGCACGCATGAAAATGGGAAAACCTGTGTTTAATCTATTTCCTATTGACCACAAGCTTTAGCTGGAGTTCCCAATAATGCAGTTTGTGGTTGACTTTATGGAAAAAATTAGTGACGCAAGACAAATGTACTGAAGCAAACAAGCATCTTTAAAAGTTACTACAATGTACCTTTGACAAGCAGTCTCTGTTCAACATCTGTTACAACACACACGCAGATAGCAGTAACACAGGTTCCAGCTGGCAACAGTTCCAGCTCCAATCTGTTACTCCAGGCTGGATACAACACAACCAACTGGAGTTCCTATTGCAGCACAAGTCCCATTCTTAAATCCAGTAACTAAAAATAAGTTGGTACTGCGTTTTATTTCCATTATGGGGGAGCTGGAGAAGGAGAGGCACACTTAAAGCAGACTCTCAGAAGCAGAATGTCTAGACAATTTAATGACGTATCTTTCCTGAAGTTAGCAGAATGTTCATACATGAAGTAGATATATTGCTAAAATGCACTCGAGTGCAACCCTTACTCGCTCCTCATAATCCTTTAACTCTTGTAAAAAGGTAACCAAAGAATAAATATAACAAAAGCAAAAACTCAAGTGATCTTCGAGCAAAAGATTTTCCAGTCACCAATGTAGTCTATGTATTATTACAAGGCAACAATGTGTCCTATCCCTACAACATCGATAGAAATGATCTTCCAAAGTGTCATCCCACGTACAAACAAGATAATGCACGGCTCCTGTTGAAGCTCTGCGATCCATTCGTCAAAGATCCACATCACCACGATGAATGCACTGGGGCAAAACGCAGCTCCCAAAGGCCAGACTACGCTGTTAGCTGGACGTGCAGGGGGTGCAACTGCTGCAGGAGGATCATCTCCCAGTTCTGGCATCAGCCTCGCTAAACCAAAAGTACTCTCCAAAACTGTTCCTAACCCACCAGCATCTAACTTGAAATGGCAAATAAGGAACAAATGCGTTTTTGTTTACTTTAGGATCATACAGTGCATCTTACTCTGTGTAGATTAAAGAGTGATTTAGCACATAAAGAACCCAGCTACCTAGCAGGGAAAAAAAAAAAAAGGCTAGGAAAAGAAGTTCAAAATCAAAGAGACACAATACACCAGAAGACTCGTGCAGAACTTCCCAAGTCCCAGTCTGCATCTGAGCTGAGCTTGGATTGCCTGCCCAGGTAACTAAGTGCCTTTAGAAATCTGACACAAGGTAAACATGCTAAATAGTAATGAAGAACTCATTTACAGCTCGTCTGGGTGACATCTGCATGAGTCATCATCTAATTATAATGAATTGGTACACATCTCCTTAAAGGCTGAATTTATCCAAGTTTCTGCATTCCCCATACTCATGATCACAAGTAGAGTCTGTTTACATTTTACTTGGCATTACTAACATGCATACAGATGCGGGAAGTATTCCATTCGGATGGATTAAAAACATCAACCAAAACCTAAACTAGCTCAGATAACTTATATTCAAAGAGATGCAAATATACAGTACCATTTTCCCAATCTCACACAGACCTTGAAAGAGTAAAGGAATGCAAGAAGAAACAAAGGTTGCTCTAGTATGTTAATTGCAGTCTGAATACTAACAAAAGGAATTCAAAATAGAACTAAACAAGGTAATTACAACATTGCTATTTAACTTGACAGGCTATAATCTACATTTAATAAGTCTAGATGAGCTTTTCTTCATTGTACCCCAAAATGCCTATTTCGGTTTTCTCCTAAATGTCATAAATGGAGAATTACTGGTGATTTGGTTTCATCAAGTCCTTTCCTACCAGACTGAGCAATTGGATTTGGCATTTTCATCTCCTTTTTCTCCTTCAGATAGGTTACAATTTACTGATAGAGGAACCTCAGGACCAGTAATAGGTACTACAGTCCTTCTGCCTGAGTTCAAACAAAATTCACTCCCACCTTCCCCTGAAAATAGAAAGATGGCAGGTAAAAAAGAAAACAAAAGAAAAACAACTAAGAGACTTTTAAAATAGGATGATGAACAGAACTAGGTTCTCACACTTCAGAAGCTCTTACTCCCATTTCCTGTGTTCTGAGCATAGTGGGAAAACACCAAGTAAACCACAGACATTCTTTGGACGAGCTTCTGCTCAGCAAAGAGCTCATACATCTGATTTCAGCTTTACAGCATGTCAACCTGATTTACGCTCACTCAAGACAAACCTAAACCCATCACTGTAGTCAGCAAGAAAGGCTGCTGCCACAGGCAGGAAACCAAGGATCGACTGCCAGCAAACATCTAGCAGAGGAGAGAGTGACAGCATTAGAGGTCAGATTTGGCCATTTCCACCTGTAAGGAGCCAGCCGTCTGCCCTGGTACATAACGATACTGGAGAAAGGAATTCACAGCAGAGAAGTTATTTAATGCATCTCCTGCTCTGTTATGCAGTCAGAAGTTTGAGCAAAACTGACCTGACCCAAGAACTGAATTTCTGATGAAATACTTCATCTTTTCACAGAATCAGAGAATAAAAGAATTGTAGGGGTTGGAAGGGACCTCTAAAGACCATCGAGTCCAACCCCCTGCCCAAGCAGCTCCCTACAGCAGGTCACACAGGTGGGTGTCCAGGCGGGTCTTGAATATCTCCAGGGAAAGAGACTCCACAACCTCTCTGGGCAGCCTGTTCCAGTATTATTTCAATAATACTTCAATTATGGAAAAAAAACCATTGAATTTTTGTTTTCCTTAAAAGACACGAGATATGACTAAGTTTAAAAAGAAATACCTTGAATTTTATATAGTCTGTTTAATAAAGAAATTCTGCAACTTTTCTTGCAGTGATGAAGCTAACCATTAAAGCAAAACAACTGCCCCTTTGTTACAAGTTACAAACAAACAACAAAAAAACAGATGCAGCCCTAGATTCAGGCTGTTTCTTGTTTTTAGGGATTTTGTTTTGTTGTTATTATTGGTTTTTAATGAAATGTAAAATATAGGAAGAGTATCTCTCATAAGAAAGAGAAACCATGTTTGCCTCTTCCCGTTTCGTAGGGCAGAAGGCCTGTCCTTCCCCCTCCTTTGCTAATAGTCCAGGCTGAGCAATCAGCTCCAGGTTGAGTCCTGCTTACATGAGGATAAATTCTTTTTGTTTCAGGACTGAAAATAATAATGTTACTACGAAGCCTAGGAATGCAGAGTCTCACTAGATTGATACTCCAGTTCATACCAAATCTCCTCTTAGTGCTCCTCTAACACACCTGGTAGCATTGTTCGTGTTTGGTGGCCCTTGGATAGATCCACTATTAGCCCAGGGTCTTCTTCCCTCCCCCTGACTGCAGCAGTGAGAAGGAATAGCAAAGACCAAACGAGTGTTATCCAGCTACTAGCTTCAGCCTTCCCAGGACAAAACTGCTGCTGTTTTTAAGAGTCAAAGACAGCAAAGACAGCAGCAAATTCAACAAAATGGGGTCATTTATCATTTTGGAACGTGTGCTGTTCAGTTTTCAGTGTCTAACCCTGAAGGATTTGGGATGTTCGTGCTCTCCCTGATGATCCCATAACCCGCTCCCAGGTCAAGAAAGCAAAGGTGAAGTGCACTGTGTACGCCCGTATCCTTGAAAGAGGACAATGTTGATCAGTATTTATCAAACACATAACCATACATCAATGATGTTTAACAAGTCGCATCCACAAACACAACTTCATTATGCAATTTATTTCTCCAAAGAAGTTTCTTAGCAGGGATTTTTTATTTTATTTATCACTTTTATGGTACTTCAGAATTCAGTAAAACTCAGCAATGCTGGGAACCATTACAACTGCTCTCTCCCTATGGGGAAGCAGACGATCAATGCACCTTTACACCCTCAACTTGGTGCCAATTTAAACTCACACAATTAAACTTGACCAACTTGACTGCACTGAAGGTGTGCTCATATTATATCAAATTACGTCAGCAGTAGAGCTCAGTAACAAATAAAATCCAGCATAGCTTCCACATAATCAGAATATACCTGAGCCACTGAATTTTCACATCCAGTATCTTTCTGTGAACATCTATTTCACTCACCTTTCTGCACTGTGGTCTGTTCCCTCATTTCTGAAGCCAAACATTGCCACTTCCCCTCCATGCTCTTCCGACCCTATTTAATAATGCTCATTTTCTGCCAGATTTTCTTTTTACAATATGTAAAAAAAAAAACCACCACAACAAAACAACAATAGCCCCTACATAATGAGTTCTAACTACTTTGAAACTATATTTATGACACACACTAAATTGTAAGAGTTCCATCTTAAAGGGAAGATTTGCACCATTCGGCTTAGCTGGAGCCGTTTTCCTCCCAATGGACAGCAAGGGGAACAAGACAGAAGAAAAACGGCATTTAAAAGGAAGACAGACAGAAGCCCCGCAGGGGATAACCTGGCCGGTTGACCTTCCCTTTGAAATGTTGCCAGGGCAAATTAAGTAGCTAGTCTGCAGCCCTTCTGGCAGCAGCATGGGAAGGAAGTTCTGCAGTGATTTTGGATGAAACACTTCCTCAATTCCTGACAACAGCACATTAAATATCAAAAAGGATAATAGTGATAATAAGGAGGTGCTGGAAAACACATTCTAAAAAACAAGCCAAGAAAGCAGAGGAGGAGATTAAAAGAAATGAAGTGTCATTAAGTAGAGAAAAACATAACAGCAAGTTCAGAAAGCTAAGGTGGCTGCAAAGCCCATGCTGTTTTGACACCATTTGCCATGCCTTAATAAAAGGCTGTAACAGGAATAACAGTTACACAAGCAAACAGAGGGAGTGCTTTATGAAAGGAAAAGGAAAAGGCCTTTGGTAAGAGGCAAAAAGATGCAGTAAAGCTTGCTACAACTTGAAGCTGGACTAGAAGACAATGACTTAATCACAGATTGAGCTTTTCACCAAAATATCATATAAGCCTGATACCAAATGAATTCCACTAGCTGCTTTGACCTATTTGTGTGTATATATATATATATATAGACCCATTTATATATATATTTAAATATATATTGTTTCATAGCAGAAAGATAATAAATCTTACAATCCTATGATATCTGACAAATTTGTTTCAGTAAGAATGCATTTTTATGTACACCCACAACCTATTTCCAGGTTGCAGCAAATGGCACTCATGTGACCCGACCTTCCCAGTGCCCCAGGTGCAGGCTCAGCCCGGTGGGGGTGGCTGTGGCAATCCCCTCTCCCTCTCCAGCAGCTCTCAGCCACCTCTGTTTACAGCTGGCAGCACTAAGACAGGTCAGAAGCAGTTCTGGTGACAGACTGGATTGTGAACAGCTGCCAACATGTTCATCTCTGGGCTTCATGGGTTCATCCCGCAAAGCCAACTGTGCATGCGCAGCAAACCCAGGCTTACAGGCAGAACAAGGGCAGTGCTACCTGCCTACATCAGGTCAGGGGCACCAGGAGACCACCTGCTCTCCCACCACCACAGACCTCCAGAAGGGTATTTTCCTAGCACTTCAAACCTGATGTTCAGAACCCCTCGGCAACCAATCTCCAAAGCATCACAAACTCTGTGCTCCCAAGCTGGAGCAGCAGAGTGCTGTTGCTGGGGTACACAGCCTGGATGCAAGTGGGTTAAGGACACAGCTGGAAGCAGGAAGACCTGAAATCTACAGCTGGTCCTCAGTTTGAGTGCAGCTATACAGGGAATCAAGTAGCTTTGTCTGGGTCTCACATAAAATAGCTGAAATATCTACCCCATTTATTTTCTACATTACATTTGCTCGTGAGGAGGAGGAAGTTGGGATGTCTCAAAGACACAGTTACCCGTAAGGAATTAGGTTCGTGCCATGTCTTCCCAACACTCAGCGTCCTGGCTGTGAGATGAGAACTGCTACCTGCTGGAAGCTCAGGCTGCGGCAGGGCCCAGAGAGCAGGGGGACAAGTGTGATCAAAGCGCCCAGGTGATGACGGGTGCAGGGCAGCATCTGGACAGGGTGCCATAAATACAGCATTAGGCCAGCCGTACAGCGAGGAGAATAAAAATAAATGAATACTTGCTTCATTCCCTGAACACTAGTTACAAACTGAAAAAGAAAGCATTGTGTGTGGGGAAATATTCATGCCTTAATTCTATTCAATTCTATTCTTGCTACACGGTCTTAAACCATGAGAATGCATATGCATGAGGCAGGGGCAAAATTATCAATGCTTAGAAAAACCTAACCAGCATTTGAGAATTTCCTGATTATATTCTAAGCATTAGTCAACACCAAAACACATTTGTAAAATTAAGAGAACTCTGCATGCAAATAGAATTTTTAAGTGGAAAAAGAAACAAAATTCCAAATAAGAAAAATAATTTTTTTAGTCATTGAGCACAAGTACCACCCTTTTACTTGCACTGATTTAACGATGAAGATATTCAGGACTGCAGTGGGATTAACCTCAAAAATAATACTGGGCACTGCAATGAAGTCTGAGCTAGTTCCTGGCTGAACTACCCACTCCACCATTTAAACACAGAAATGGATGTTTGTATATAGATCGGGTTTTCAAAACAATTGTCATCCATTTTCAGAAACCATAGTAACAAGAAAGCAGTAAATACAGGATGACGACAGGGCACAAAAGAAGCCCAAGTCTGACTCAGACCAAGGGGCTATCCCGAGCGGTCCAGGGGCAGGGGAAGCAGCACCTGGCAGCCTCTCTGGGCGACCTGGACACAGCTGTGAGTTCAATCCAAATTATAAACACAAACCAGACAACCAAGGCCTTTGCTGCTGTTTCTTCAGAGTTCCACTCAGTGAAATCCTAAAAGCCTGAATGACTGCCAATGCTGCATTTTAAGGATATGAACAGCTTACATGGACTAGTCTTCACTTGCTCAGTTGCTATGATTTCAAATGGGAACCCGATCAACAGACACATTAATGACCAAATTTCAACACCAATCTAGCATTAGGAGACTATGATTACACAAGCAAAACTCAAAGTAGGTAAAAGTTGTTCTTGTCACAGAATTTGCAGCCAGACATTTTAGTTCAGTAACTCCTTAATTTTTTTAGAATTTTTTAGAAGTGTGCCAAGGAGAAATTTTCCCCATCATATAATGGAAATTGTTCACAACAGTATCAGTAAGGTTCTCACCAGATGATAGATATTATATTATTGTGACATAGAAGTCTCCCATCAGTTGTCACATCTAGCATTAAGGATAGCCCTTTAGAAGCTATTAGTGTAAGTCAACGGAAAATTAAAGGCATACAGTAATACGGATTAGAAGCTTAGCACACACACAAAAGGATCTGTACGTGATATTACATCTCATTAAAACACCATTAAGATGTCTTGGTTAATCAATGATTAAAAACAACCACTAAACATTAACCCTGACAAAATACATAAAAATTCAGCCTTATGACACAGTATGACCACGCTATACAATCTCATACAATGGCAATTCCTCTGTGTTCCTGCAACCTAGGACACGACCTTGTACACCTGCCACCCAGTCTTTTTAAGCAAGGGAGGAACTTTCAGCTACCTTGGGCTGCCGACAGTCTCAGTGATTACAAGTGTAACCGGTGCTATAGCCAAACCTCTCAAAAAGTAAACTGCATTAATCACTCTTTTATGGCCACTTAATTCAAAATGTTACTCAAAACACACATTATGCAGTGAAAAAACCCTCTCCCTTAAGTTTAATGTTACGCTGGTTGAGCATCAGTAACAGTTTTAGGAATGGTTTCATGAAACAGTATCTAACAGGTAGTGACTGAAACTGGGAGTCTTACTAGTTCAAATCAGAGCTGACGAGAGAGCACAGGTTCCTCCTGTCCAGAACGAGGCCTACTTTTAGCCCTTAGCAAGCCAAAAACTGAAATGTGTTACAGCAAGGAGGATTAGGAATAAGGACATACTTCACCATATAAAAGTAAAGATTCTCAAGACAAATGACTGAGTCTGACACCTGTGCTTCCTTCTACCACCAGGTCTTTTAACAACTGTGTATTCCAGCACTGAAACCTTCATGAAAGCACAGCCGTACTGCAAAAAATCCATGATTAAATACCCTGAAAATAGTATTTCCATGCACACAAATATTTTCTTTTCCTTTGGAGTAATTGGACTGCCCACCTGGCAGCTGAACAAGCCGGTCAAGGGGCAAAGACATTCATCTGCAGCAAAGCAGAAATACAGTCAGCTAGCACGAAAACAAAGACAGTACAAGCAGCATGTTGCCAAAAGACAGAAAATACATCAGGAAACCTTAGCTTGCATTGGTTTCTTTGGTCTGGTTTCCTGATGAAATGGAGCTCATATAATTGGTAGAACAGAGAGCAGGCCACTGAACAGGACACAAAACTCAGTTCAAGTTTGGCAAAGACATAACACTTCAGACACACCAGGTTGTCCTGTGCTGTGTAAAAACCCAGAGCCGAGTGAGGGATTTCTTTTCAGAGGCAGGGCCCAAAGGCAGCAGAGCACCAGGGGATCGGCACCCACGGCACCGTGTCTGGGGGGAACGCAGCCGAGAGGGCAGCAGTGTGCTGGGGGCAGGAGAGGGCCCACGGTGCAATCAGTGGGAGAGAGGTGCACAGGAAGCAGCCCCACTGCTCACACATCATCTGTATGGATAAGCAGTTTTGCTTGGAGCAGTGTTTTGTCACTACTATCACTGTTATGTTATGCAAAGAATATATTAAATTCTTAAATATTACAGGAAATTTCATGGCTTGTGTATATCATATGTGGGAGGTGACACAAGGCGGGTAATGTTCCGCTCAGCCTTCTAGCTGTCGTCTAAAAACCAGAAGCCTACACTTCAGAGAGCAGTCCAAAGGAACACCTGAGATGGAAGGAGGCAGACTGAAAAGCAGAGCAAAAATACCAGTGGCTGTGACACACAACAGTGCGATTTCCAGGCAAGCTTTTGCTGCTCAGACCTTGGTTACAAAGATAACCCAAACTACAGTGAGAGCACAGGCAGTGGCGATGGCCTCGAGCGTGCCTCGTGGTAAGCCACTTCCAACTGCAGGGCTTCAAAGCAAGGAAATTCTACAGTAAGGTCCTTTCCAAGTACTCTCAGAAATAAGAATTGTCTTGGAAGGAGGAGGAAAATCAGGAGACACTTATTTTCTGCAGAAAATACAGCATCCAGTATTGGTAATAACAGCTTTCTATTACACAGTCTCAAGTAACTGCATCATCATCTTTTTTTAAAACTTCCTTTCAGCTTTTCGAACTTGCTTCATTTCCAGCTACCAACTAGGAAGAATGTTTAGTGAAATGTTTAATTTTCATCAAGAATCACGACAGCTAGAAGTCAGAGTTCCTGCAGCATCTGTAGACATCTTGTTCTACAAAGACAACACGATGAAATACAAACACAGGAGCCTTTCCTTTCCACAGGTCAGCATCCTGCTAGTACAGCAAGGTAAAAAAACCTTTCCAACTCTCCTTTCTGTCTGTGGTTCTCTTCTGGCTACAAGTCATAGCTGCCAGGAAAACATGCATCAAGGCCTGTGGAGCTCAGACGTGCACAAAGTGCAGGGTGGGAGGAGCCACAGCTTTGAGAAATAATAACTGAAAGGTGTAACGAGTTCTACTGTAAATACAACTTGGCAATTTTCAGTTATTTGGAGTATTGACATAACAAAGTAGGGCTTTCAAACAAATACAGCACCTGAAATTTAGAGAGAACTTCCTTCTGAACTTCAAGGTCACTGTTCAAAACGTGCAACACATCAGAGCTGTCCGAAGTATTGCCTGGAAGGGGTGGAAGGTACAACGATCCTGCCAACAGTGCCCTTCAGGAAGGCCAGATTGTTTTAGGTAGGTTTCCAATGAATTTCCACTGAGGGGGACTGGTACCAAGCATGGAAAATTCCAGCCTTAAACATTGAAAGTTTTCAGAAATATTAGCAAATCAAATGTTCTGTTTTTCTACCACCCAAAATACAGATGGTAATACAGATATCCACCATCAACTTAGCTAACATACTCTAAAATTCTTTAGTAGTTTCTGGGGAGAGACTCTTTATCAGGGATTATAGTAATAGGACAAGAACTAATAGTTTAAAACTAATAAACAGGTGAAGGATTCAGGTCAGATGTTAGGCAGAAATTCCTTACGCAGAGGGTGCTGAGGCACAGGAACAGGCTGCCCCCAGAAGCTGTGGATGCCCCATCCCTGGAGGCCATCGAGGCCAGGCTGGACGGGGCTTTATGGCTTCACTCAGAAGGCGTCCGTGCTCATGGCAAGGGGCTGGAACTAGATGGTCTTTAAAGGTCCCTTCCAACACAAATCATTCTGTGATTCCATGGTAATTTAGACAATCAAGATTTTTGCTAGCATAATCTTTGCATAACTGTAAAATGTAGCTTCTTAAATAGATAAATACATGAAATCCTCCTTGGCTACTGTTTTCATTCGGCAGCCATCTCCCAGGTGTGCTTAGGAATACATCCACATGTACTTCCATCCTCCTACGTTCCTTTCTGTCCGCAGAGAGCTTCTTGCTGCTATATTATCTCTCAGCTTAAGCTTTCAAGAATGAAGTGAACACCACAATTTTTCTGCAGTGTTCTTTCAGTCAGAGCACTCTTAGAACAGCAAAAAGTAGTATTACATTCAGACAGGTGCAAGATTTCAAAGCTGTGCATTTTAAATGTTGAACTGGCCCCTTCAGATAAACAGCAGAGCCATAGCCACTAAACAGAGCTATGCTTCACTGAAAATCAGATGACAAAATTAATGGGAATGTAGGAAAGGCGAACAGGATTTTGGAAACATCCCACAGTTCCCAATGAAAGTAATGATTAAACCAGGGAAGAACACAGATGTCCGCTGACATTTTCATTTGAAATATTTAATGATAACTTTCCCCTCTTTCCCCTTAAGTGAAGGGTTTACAAATCAGATTCAGTAACCAAAAAAACCCCACCAATAACGCTGCAATCTTCGTTTACAACAAAATTCTAAATGAGTAAGCAAAATGCATTACCAGCAGCAAACTGGAGCCCGCAGCTGCACCCCAAAGCACGGCCCCAGCGCCGGCAGCGGCTGCAGCTGGGTGCCCCGGGCAGCCCATCGCCTGCACTGCTGGGAGCCAGCACCGCTCCTCCTGCTGCTGACTTGGGAAACCAGTGTGCAACCAGCAACAATATGTTTATAACGTTATAATCCATACTCTGCAGTATGTAAACAAGTACTCATTACTTAGAGGCCGCAGATGAGCATAATATTAAATAGTAATAGAAAACAGCTGTATTTTCCTTCCCAACTGTTTATATTTCTAAAGCATCCGCTCTTTAAAATATTGTCCATTCAAATCAAAACACGCTGTGCCTGAAGGAAGGACAAAACAACAACAGTAGTTTTAGAACACCGCACTTCCTGCAATATTACGCAAATTAAACTCCAGGCTGCAGCCCGAGCAGCTCGCGTGCTGCAGGGGCAAAGCAACCCGCAACACTGCAGGGGATGGGGGCACGCCTGCCCCGCAGCACTGCCCGCCCTCAGCACCACCCCTGCCCCTCGCACTGCAGCTAGGAGTACGTGTGCTGTTCTGTGAGCTAGCCAACATTTTGCCTTTGCCACATAATTGTGCCGTTTCTCTCTCTCTATATATATATATGCACAGAGACGCTGATTACATACCGTATGTATAAACATATAAAGTACATACATACACATAAACTCAAAACATCCAAACACCCCTGTTTTGTTGATATGTGTTAGCAGAAAGCGAGATTTTTCTTAGTATTTCCTTCAAATGTCTACAGTGTGTGCCACATCTCCCATTGGTATTAACCAGAGGTATAAATCATGTGCACAGAATTATCAACCACTAGAAAATAGCCAACCCACAACACATGACCCAGAAGCTTTCAAAGCTCTCGTGACACCTGTCTGAAGCAGCTTATGGGCTGAGAGAGAACAGAAACACTAAAATCACTTTTGAACTCAGCAGCTGAGACGTGTTGTGAGATCACCCTGGAGGCGTTCAAGGCCAGGCTGGACGTGGCCCTGGGCAGGCTGACACAGCAGCCAGCAACCCTGCCCATGGCAGGGGGCTGGAACTGGATGACCTCTGAGGTCCCTTCCAGCCCAAGCCCTTCTATGATCACCAACCTTGCTTCAAAAAAGCAGGAAGATCTCTGAGTTACCTTACTGTTCGCCTTCATTTCCAACAACACGGTGTTCAGATATAACTCTGCTACCTGCACTACAGCAGCACCCCAGAGAAGCTGCTTTAGGCATCTGGGGAAGATACGGCACTGGGCTGTGGTTACAGACCTGCAGACACCAGCTCCCGTCACAAACACACCCAGACAGAAGGTGCAGCTGGGATTTCAGACGCTTCACAAATAGTATCAATTCAGGCAAAGCTACCCAAGTCAACAAAAACAAAACGTTCTTTCCTGTCTTTCAGGGAATTACCTGTAGCTGTGAAATGACAGCTTGGCAACTATGTTACAAAATAAGCAGCTAGTTGGCAACTAGTTAGCAACTCCCTGCAAACAATGTATCCAGTACTTTTCCTGATTTTCTTCATTCAGCGTTCGCTTATTTTAACTTTAAAAGACATCTTCTAGAGAGGCTCAGGGTTCTTCTCCAAAAATAACCTTTTACTTTCTGTAATTTTAACCCTTATCAGAAAAAAAAAGTTCAAAAGACCCCCTGGTGCACACAACGCTAAAACCACCGAGGCAGGTTAACCAGCACTCCCTTGCCTTCTCATTGGTAAAACTCTCCAAGCACAGCCCGCGCTGGTGGCCTCTGCTCCTGCAGGACAAGCCCTGTGTTAGCACCAGCGCACAGCAGCACGCGCACCGCGCTGCCCCACCACCGCCAGCCCAGCAGCAGCTCCAGCCGGCGCAGCACTGCTCCAGCCTCGCTGCAACGGGAGCTGGGTGCCTGCGCACAGCTGGAGGCCCCCGAGCAGCTGCCACTGCACAGCAGCTGTAACACACCAAGCTCAGAAGCCCTGCTGCACTTCCTAGTTGTTTTGGTGTGAGCCAACAACTATGTCTACACAACGACCATACAAAGATCATACCAGTGGAGCACGATTACACCAGGTGTGTCTTCCAAAGGTACCAGACAAGTTACTAACACGATCGTTGGTGGCAACTAGAAAATTGTGAGCTAACATACAGACATCTGCATGAAGCAGGGTGAGAGCTCTCACTGTCCCACGAAGAAGAAAGCAGAGGAGTGGGTGTCACTCCCAAACACGCCCCGACCAGTCCCAGTGCTCCCCAGCGCTCCCCCATTCCTCGCCTGCTCCGTGATTTCCCTACACGTACCTGCTGACATCCTGCCCATAAACGTGCCTCTAAACTGAATGCAGCACATCAGAGAGATGCTGTAATCACCTCCAATTTCAGAGCACACCTCACAGCCTGCTGGCTCTTCTGTGTGCCCCTGCACATCAGCTGGGAACTGCCCTTCTAGGTGGATTTATTTTTGTAACTTTGGAAAGATTACAACTAACCTTTAGACAGTGCAACTGAACTGGAAGTGAATTAAAAATATTTGTTGCAAATAAAAAACCACAACACTGAAATGACAGACTACTGTACTTTGCTTTCTCACCACTCACAGAATATTTTGAAGGGACTCATCAACTTAATTTCTCTCAAAATATCCCCCAAAGGCCCTAAGAAGGCATTGAGAACAACTATCAATACAGAACACCACAGCCACACTGACACTGGTATCCTAAGAAGCCCAAATCAAGCAAATATGTAATTACATTGCTTTCTTCTGCAACTAAAAGACGAGGGGAACAGCTTGCACCAGGTCAGTGCACGGCCACAGCCCGGCGTAACGGCGTTCTCTGCAGCATGGTGCGCGTCTCAGCAGAGCTTCAGTGGTTGCTGGAGCTTTCATATCTGCTTCAGTGAAAACCAACACCTCTGGGTTTCAGTGCTGGCTGTTTATGTGAAACTAAAGTTAGAAGTCAAGCTGAGCCCCATCGGGGGAATCAAGACAAGTGTGCAGCCAAGAAAGCTGATGCGCAGGGAGCCTGATCTCATTCCTACTTGAGTAAGGAAATGAAGGAAGTAAATTCATGTTCTGCCAACAAATGTTACCCTGCAAAGCAGATTTTGAAAGGACAAAAAGATGTGTATTTTGAAGTAACATGAAAAACAAGTGCATGTCATGGGGAGCCAGCTGCCCTTTGTAACTAGTCTAGATGACAATTATAGCAGGCAATTTGGGCTAAATATAAAAATCACAGATCTCACAGACTGAGATAACTTCCAAGGAGGTCCTACAGTTAATTCTGAAACTGTACAGGATGACTTCGACCTTCTCATAATAAATAGGTAGTTGCGGAACACCAGGAAAGGATGGTCATGTCCATCAAAGCACCCTGGGATTTGTGGGAGCAGAAAGGCTGAAGAGATTACATGGATACTTCACTTCTCCAAAAGAAACATACGGAATTTTCTGCTCAGCAAACTTTAGGGGTGCGAAGCTGATGGCACAAAGCACCCCTGGCAGGACCCCAGCTCCCAGCCCCAGGCTGGGGCACTGCCACCACAGCAGCTGGGTGCACGAGGCTGCCAGGAATCCCACAAGGTTCCACGCTCTGCAGTGCCAGGAACCTGCGACAGAGAGAGGCCAGCAGTCCAGACAGAGGTGTGCAGCCTTCAGCACTCAAGCATTTGTTAAAGTAATTCCTCCATTCTAATGGCAAATGTGACAGGCCGCCAGCCCCACACAAGCCAGAGTTACGACCAGAACTCAGAACACAGCTTATTTGACAACTTATCAGACATTTTTTCCTCTTTCTAACAAGCTCCTTTTGTGTTTAGTCCAACCAAGCTGCATCTTTTCCATCTGCAGTCATGTCCTGCAGCAGCAGCTGGGGACAGTAGCTCTGTGTGTCCCCACTGCCCGGCACGGAGCTGCATGTCTCCCACTGCCTTTCCCGTGCCTCGAGCTGCCTGCGGGATACAGCTGCCCAAGAAACTCTCCCGACATGCTGTGCTATGGTCAGTTACTTCATTACTGGGGAAGAGTATTTTGGACAGCTTTTGCCAACCTCTCAGAGCTAAATAAGCAAGCAAAGCTTCAAATCCAACTGCCAATAGGAATGCATATATATTAGGAAGTTGGATTGGATTTCAGTTTCTGCTCTACAAATATAGTTGGGGAAAAAAAAAAAACAACACAACCATCAACACAACAAACAGCTTCCATAGAAACAGAGAAACAGAATTGCTCCAGTTGTGCAGGCTGAGAGCTCTCTCCCCTCAGCAGCGCACAGGCTGTAATGTTATCTGCATGCACCCATCTGCAGGAGAATAATGCCCACGCTTTAAGTAGCAAGGCCACTTGAATGGGTATCGAGTGCTCTGAATTCATCACTCTTGGTATGCAATTTACAGCTTTACTTAGCCACAAAGAGAATCTCAGCGTCTTACACTTCTCTCTATGCTGCATTTGTTAAATCCTCTCTCCCTCAAAGGCACACCCAGGCATGTACTTCCAGCTGCCATTTCTTTATTTCTCCCCTTGATCCAAAGGTGTTGAAACTTGTCCCCAAGCACCTTTGTGCAGTGCTAGGACTCAGCAGATCCTGCACAGCCGGCAGAGCCAGGTCAGTGCCACCAGGACCTGTCCCTGCAAAGGCCAAACTGCAGCAATGCAGCATTGCGAGGAGTGGTGGAGTGTTAAAAGCAGGTGGAGGGGAAAAGCAGTCCAGCAGTTTTTTAGCTTGGTTTTCCATAAAAAGTCACCCTTGAGAAGCGCTCCCACTTCCTTCATCATTGCAGTTGATAATTTCTAGGAAGCAAAAAGAAGCCACAAAACCATCCACACCACCCCCACTAAAGCAGTAATTTGGTAAGGCAGCAGGAAGGTGAACTGTCCTGGGTTGTTCAGCAGGCACATCCTAGAAGGTGACAAAAAGCAAAGGAGGCTTTCTCCATACACTTGTTTTCCACTGCTGCATGCCACGGCTGGCACCAAATCAACCGAGATCCTAAGCTTCCTAAGGTCAGGTCTCCAATGTCAGGGCTCATCGTGTTACCAACCACTCCGGTTGCTCTCCTTCAGAGCTTTCTTCCCCACCCACCAGCAGTGACTATTAGATACGCTCACCATACTCATCTAATGTAAATTAAAAAACAGTTTTCATCAGCGGATACTGCATCGACATTTCACAGCATTTTCATTGGATTGGATGGAAACAGCAGATACTCAAAAATGAGCAAAAAAAGGTACATAGCTGGTTCCACAGCAAACATCAAAAACAGCTCACAGAATCATAAATACTGACATTTTTATGTACATTTCATAATGTTGTGAGAAAATATTCTCTTGTCCAAGGAAGAAAAGCCTCTTTTTGTTTGTTTCTTTCTGAAGTTATTGAACAAGTTTTACCTTATACACTTATATTTTGCACTTAAACATAAACTAAGCAGATGCTTTTTTTCTGTATTCTAAGAAGTCAAAGTGTACTGATGAGATTTATGGTCTCTTTCAAGGACAGACTTCCACATACCTTAGGATTAATTTACATCTCGAGCTACCAAGTTTAACTTCAGAGTTGTGGAAAGAGAAAGAAGGGACAGGGAGGGCAGGAAGACAGCAGGAGAAGCTCTCACAGGGCTCCTGCTCAGCATTCTTCTGAGACAACTCTGCCCCAGCAGGAAAAATTCAGATGGCTATATCCACCTGAATAATCAGCCCCTGCTAGTACTGCCTCCTGACTGACAAATTCTAGAGCAGCTTGACCCTAGACTAAGTAAGGTGAAGCCTGACTACATTCAGATTTAGACATAACCTAGCTTTATTAAGAATGTTTTCCTGCAGGATAAAATAAATTGTAGAACATTCAATTAAAAATGGGTCAAGTTTATTTAAAAACAAACAAAGCAAAACAAGCAAAACCGAAACTCTGAAAGGAAATCCCTCACCATTTTTTCTACTTTTTTCTACTTTTATGCTACTTTTAGTACTTGCCCAAATTGCTACTTCTTAGCCTTGTAACCTCTCCAATCTTAAAATTACACAGACTCCAAGTTCTCTTTATTAATCTGCCTTTTAAAAGATTTCCACCCAAATTCATTCTAAAAATACAGCAAAGAAAACCACTAACAGCACCAGGCATACTGTCTTCCAGTTACCAGTGGTTACCACCCTCCAAGCCACTGCTATACCGAAGTTAACTTCAAAAGAATTTCACAAAACCACATTCACTTGAAAATAGCGTAACACTCGCTTAGCCTCTAACGTAAGCACTCACATTCTTCACATTAGCATTCAACGTCTTTTAACTGAGGTTTTCACTCACTCACAAGCAAAGTCGCCCCAACTATTTGTACCAATTGGCAGCGTTCTGCAGGCTTCTCTGTGGGAACTGTTTTAGCAGGGGGTTACCTCCAGAGGTCCCTTCCAGTCCCTACGATTCTGTGATTGGCAACTTTGAGACCAGGCAGGGGCTGAAGAACCCGCACTGCTCAAAGTGCACCAGGACAACACCAAGCACCAAGAAATACATCACACTGACCAAGAGATAAAAAGTGTTGGGAGTTGCGTTGCATAACCAGCAGTGTACCTGCTCACCACCACCAACTAAAGGAAGCTAAACCTAAATAGAATCTGATCACTGGTAGGTGAGCACTGTCCTGAACCTTTCCTTGTAATCTGAAAGGAAAATGATGAGCGCGACCCAGATGAATCACATTCCCAGATGGACTTCCCAGTCTTTTTTTCCTGGCTAGAAAGAAGGAAATTTTTTCCAGCTTACTGTGAAGCAATAGCCATGTCAGCTTGCTATACTGATGAATTTAAGTGAATAGATCAAAAGTCTCCCTTGGAGGTGCAGCTCACTGAACACACAAAAAAAGCAGACGAGCCTTCTTGCCTCCACCTAACCCTGCTGCAGATGATGGAATCATTTTGAGTAACAGCAGAAAGATAGCACAGAGCACAAGAGCTTCGTGTCAGAAACACCCAGCTGGGCAGCATGGAAGGGGCTGCTTAGAGAACCTCCAGACCATGCTTTGGGTCCATTCTCCTCGCACCACACACTGACCATGAGCTCTCCTAACCCTGTCGTGAACCTGCCCAGACCACCTGTTTTCAAAACATCCTCTGCTGGGAGTTGCATACATTCACTAGCTGCTATGTAAACAAATACTTTCTTTCATCTGCTTTAAACTGATTCCCAACCAGTTTCACCAAGTGTCCTGTAATTCTGGTACTGCAGGATTTCTGTCAGCAAGAGCTCCGTGTTCACCTTACCCACCACCTCCATGATTTTGTAAATCTTGATCCTGTTGCCCCCTCAGCTTCTCCTTGCTTCACTGGAGTCTTGTACATGATAAAAACTGTTCCACATAGGCAGCGATACCATCCCCTTGCCTATGGGCTGCCTTTCTCTGTGCCTTCCACAAAATACATCTTTTAAAGATGCAGACACCAAAACTGCGCCCAGCGCTCAAAATATGGGCACAGTCATGGCTTAAGCGTTGGCAAGATGTCACCTTCTTGCTCTCAGGACCTGTCTCTGATGATGCCGAAGGTATTGCCCATGGTCTTCTGGTTGTTTTTTGGCTGCTGCTGCACGTTTGAAGCAATGGTTCTGGAGAACTGTCAGTGACAATGCCAAGGCTGCTCCCAGGCTGCAACCATCAGTCCTGAGTTCAGCACCACACCGCCACAACTTACACTAACTTTTTCCTCACTGGAAAAAACTGACGCTTGAAGACCTATGTTTACCTATGCTGAAGTTCATCTACCACATTTTTGCCCCACTCGGTTATACAAGGGCCTTCTGGAATTCCTCACGACTGACATAGATTCTGACTACTTGGTTTTCACCAGAACTGGAATTACTTGGAGTCTGGTGCAAGCAACAAATCGAGCTGTTGCTTTGAGCAGTGTCTGGAAGCCACAGCGAAGGCAACTGAGATCAATCAGGACCACTAGAGCTAGTTCTGTCACTGTGGGAAGACTATTACAGACTGAAGATTTATTAAGCAAGACAGAAATCAGAGGCAAATTTCAAAAAATAAAAGAAACAGTAATAATAACCACACCTCCATGACTGATGGTAGAGAACAGCACAAAGTCTCTTTCCCTGTCGTATGATCTAATCTGGGAAGAGCACCCAGAAGGCTTTTGAGACATTAACGACCTGAATTTTGTTCTGAAAGGGATTTTTTTGGAAATCCTCGACAGCTCTACTGATTGACATTAATACCAGCACCTTGTTTATTCTACAGCAAAGAAAAAAAAAATCTGTCACTCTCACCTATGAAAATAGAGGTTCTTTAGAAAAGCAGAAGAATGGAGTAAGAACACAAGTTTTTCAGTGTATTTCCATTCATTTTCTCCTCAACAGGTAAATGTGAATTTACACATCCCACCAATTTCCAAAAACAACTTACCCAATTCCAGTACCTCCAACTGAGGAGGAAAAAAGATGACTGAGCAAACCCCAGATCACCATGCCTTCCGTGGGCTGTGAAGTGCCAAGAGGCACCGCTGACCACACACGAGGTGGCCTTGTCTTAGGATGAGACACACGTGAGGTCCTACTGCACTGTGTGAGTCAGCACTAGCTGGAACAAGGGCACCAAATATAGTATTTTAAAATGTATTGAAGAAAATAATTGCAACTTCAATATTTGTAACTCAGAGGATGGGGGTTATTCTATCATTTTTGTCTTTTACTTCCTACTTGACTTTTCCTTACTTTAGGATTGGAGTAATTTTAAAAATGAGAGTTTCATCAGATACTGTTGACCAGACTTTGTAAGAGAAAGCTGTATCTTTTTTAGCCATAGGTAACAGACTTAGCCAACCTGGCACCTAAGTTTGCACTCTCAATGCAAGCAGTGAAGTAGCATAACTTGCTGGGAGTCAGTTTCAGGTTAGTTGGCTTCCGACCAAATAGAAGTAACAAATTCCTTTTGTATTTTTCATCTCCAAAAAAGCTTACATATTGCATGTAACAACTAGGAAATATACTATCAAATGGAAAAAAATGTCCCCAATCCCACTCTCCAAAAGAACCCTACTAACTTCAAGACTCCGTGCACTGTCTCTTGAATAGAAGTTTTTTGTTTCTGTCTGCTTCCCTACAAGTCAGCCAGTCAGAAGAACACTGTACTATGGCACCCAGCACGGATATGTCAAAGCCACACTAAAATCATGGAACTTGTGGAATCTGACAAGCAAAGGGGACAGGCAGCCCCCTCCCCGCTGCCTGGCACAGAGCAGGGACGCAGCGAGGTCACAGCCTGCCAGCTCTCCCCAGCCCGGCACCTGCTGCTCTGCCCAGCGCACTGCTGGCATTTGCCCCGCACATCTGTCACCAAACAGCTGGATGTCAAAAACCTAACCAAAAAATACTTCCGCTCCTAAATAAAAAAAAAAATTACAAAGTGACTGCAGTGTTAGCAGCCTACTGCCATAGAACAAAGAAGAATCCCTTTGCAATGCTGTCCTGCCAGAAAGCTGAAGAGGGAGGCACAGCTCCTGCCCCAGCAGAGCAGACAGAGGGCTCCTGCGAAGGAGCAAGAGCTGGCCCTTGGCTTCCCAGCCAGAGGAGGACGGCAAACCAGCTGAAGGAGCAAGAGACTTCAGAGCAGACAGCCAACCAGCTAATATGGGAAGCATCGATACATTCAGGGAGGGGAAAAAAATATAATAAATGGATTTGTGCAGTCAGAAATTTCACAGAGTAGATAATAACATTGCTGCGGTGCCTACCACGGAGAGAACAGCTTGAGGCATCACGCTGCGTGGTGCAACGTGTTGCTGCCTCTCAGTCTTGACCACACAACCAGCAGCTCCAAATTCCTCTGGGGAGTATCAGGAAAGAGCAATTTGGCTCCTAATTATCATGCATCACCATTCCCTTGCGTAACGTGCTCTGACTTTCTGATTCTGCACAGAGAATGGCATTGGCCTCAACATTCAAGCAAAAACAAATTTTCATATTATTAAAGGATAAACTTGGAGGAAAAAGCCTTCCTACTTACACATATTTCTGTCTTCCCTTTTCCTTCTGATTTAAATATCTTTGCACCCAGGATACTCTGTTTACATTTTAAAATGAAGATGCAAATAGTTCTTTAAAAGCAAGCCCTTCTCAAATGCTCTTTCATCCTACAAGTTATTTCCTTCCTTGCGCAACTCCAGATGTTCTGCCTACTTCGATCCCATGAGGCATCAGAAAACCTTAGATACCATTTCATAAATTGAAGAAGACATTCCACTCTTCACATCACATCTGCTGTCTCTTCCTTGTGAACAACACCTTAAGTGACAAGTCTCTTGCTCTGAAACAGTAACAAAACTTCTATTTCGGTTCTACTTTCTTTACAACCTTTGTACACAGAATCTGTTTCCAAAACATTTTGAGCCCTGTATATGCAACAACTTGTTAGACAGCAAGTTGCCAGTGTAGACACACTTGAGATATCAGCACATGCTGAATTGGGCTTTCGGTTCTACATACCTTACCCTGCACATCTCCAGTTTGTCTAACTCAGCTAAGCAAAGACTGCTCCTGTCACACTTACCCTGCCACATATACTCAGTCCTCCACAAAAAAGCAATTGGTCCCACCTAAGTCAGAGGCAATAAATAACATCATTTATAATCTCTTTAAGACAAGCAATGGCTGCCTCAAATGTTACAGCTCATCACTCTCCTTTTGACTTTTCTGCTCTACTTCCTAAATCAAATCTTTCGGTTTCTTAAATCTGCGTTTGCCATTAATAAACATTAGACTACAGCTCCCTTTAAAACATGCAGTACTTCATAAGAGAAAACTGAAGAGCTGACAAATGAAATGAAGGCCTAACTCTGGTATTTGTCACTTCTCAGAGCTCAGCCTCAGCTCACCCCACAGACAGAGCTCAGAGCGGAGGACGCGCTCACCCCAGCTGACCGGCACTGCTCTCCTATGCTTTCATTTCTATCTGTCCTGCTCCGTTTGAACCAATTACTAACCTGAGGCTCCCTGGACCAGGACTTCCATCTGTTAAGGCATTAAGTTATTAAGGGAAATGAGGCATATGATGATGACAGGTTAGTGAATTTAAGATGATTATCTGTTATCCTACATCTTTTATGGACTGGTCATGGCCTGACCACAAGGATAGTGGATGCCATAAAGAGGAGTAAGCTTAACACCAGTTTCATCCAAGATTGCTGGGGAGATCAGATGGCGGTGCTCCGCCAGCTGTATCCCGGCCTAGGCAGCTCCTGCCACAAACTGCTCAGAGCTGCAGGTGCCACTACAGGTAACCCTGCCACCTGCTCTGCTGAAACACAGCCCGTGTGACCCCCCAAGGAACGCGTCTGATGCTCGAAGGAGGTGGCACTTTGTAGCAAGGGATAGGAACTTTGGCACTCATTAATGAGTCTGAAGAAAATAGAATGCAAAACAAAATGTGCAATTGCAAAAGAAACAGCATGTATATTGGCAGTGATAATTAAAACAATATTGCATGTGCACTTTTCAAGAAGAAAACTTAACGTAGTGCTTGCGAGCACTGTGTTTGCTCAGATCCGTGCAGACGCTGTGTGCACGGAGCAGGCCCTGCTCCTGCTGCCAACCCCTCCTGCTTCCCGGGAGCTTTCCCCGGCCTCTCCAGCAGACGCAGGGCTGCCTGGGGGCCAGGTTTAGCAAGCGCCGATGTTTGAAGGATACCAACAAGTTAACATGCTAGCAGCACTTCGAAGGAAGGAGCTGAGGGGGAAGAGCTGCGAGGCTGCAGCTGGGCGGCAGCTGGCGTGGCCGGGTGCACCGCGAGCTGCGGCGAGCGCCTGAACTTTGCCCCACTTCCCAAATCCCACCCCGCAGCTCCCGCCTGCAGCGAGCAGGCAGCCAGGCTGCTCTCTGCGTGCTTCAGCAGCGCGCTGCCAGGCAGCAGCACCTTCCAGAAGGAGCTCACGTCCTGCCTCCCCACCAGCAGCTCCCGGTGCCCCACGGAGCCCGCAGCACCGCGGCTCAGGGCGCTGCACGCTGCGCTCGCTCCCCTGAAATGGCTCCTCAGCCCGATACGGGAGAGGCAAGCTGACATGTACCCTGCAGCCCCCCCAGGTCACCTGCTCACAAGATCCAAATCCCCTCCTCCTGCTTCCCAGAACACCCTGAAACATTTTTCCATCCTTTCCGTGACCTCACCCTTAAGGACACTTCGGCAAACAGAGCTCGATGCCTTCTGACTCACAGCCAGTGGTTTCAGTGGCAGCCAAACATGTGCACTCCAAAACACTCTGCAATCTAAATTGCAAATACAGTACAAGTATATCAAGTTCCCTTTACAGTTTACAGCTTCATATGCGAGTGGAAAAAAACCCAAAAACAAACAGAATCAAAGCTATACCCTGCCTTACGGAAAGGACTTCAGCTATAGGAAGGACCGTGCACGTTTTGTCCAAGAAGATACCCCAGCTGTCTGTCGGTGCTTCCGTAATGCTAAGCAAACAGCTTTCAGCAACAAACACAGGGCAAGATCTGCACATTGCAGTGGGTAAAAAAGCTACTACAAATTCACACTGAGAAAGAACTAAAAGAAAACATGGGGAAAAAAACACCACCTTTACATCCCCTGGAGTGCAAGATGGAATAAAACAAACTTCTACTTGTGAATGATGGGTTTGGCATCAAAATTCATAATTACCTGCTCTCTTCCTTTCACCTCCCTGAAATTCTAAGTTAATTTCAGAGCTCTCTGAACTTCTTCCCCAAGGCAAAGATAGGAAGCAAACTTCCAGTGGAAAACTCCCTGCCTCTTCTCCGCGGCAGAGCGCAGCTGTGGAAGGGCGTGCTCGCTTTGAAGGCTTGTTACTGGTACCTCTATTTGTTACAGCCAGCTCTCCCTCCTGCACTGCTCCAGCCATCACGCTGGGCATCTGGATGCCTTTTGCCTGCCCATCAGTGGCCAGGCCTGGGGCTCTGTCAGGTGCCCTCACAAGGGGAAGCTCCCAGGCCATCTGGTTTCACCATGGCTGAAATCACTGAAGATGAAATTTAAACAGCTGGGGTCAGAAAACGGAAAAGTGACAAGCTCTTCTTCCCTCTTGAAAACACTGAAGTTCAGGCAGTTCTTGGGGCAGGGACCGTGTCTGTCTGCTGCACTGCACTGAGAAGCTGGGCTCACAGGGAGAGGGAAAAAAGGCAGATCATCTGTCATTTGCTTTTTAGCTAAACATCACTTGACATCAAAAAAGTCCCAGTTCTTACAGACTAATGAAAGATGGGCTTTCTAAAAAGCTCTCTGTTATTCTTAAATTCCAATCAGCAAGTAGAGACAGCAAGACAGATTACAAGGTAATGACAGAAATTACACGTGTGATTCAAAGCTGAACACAGAGGAAAGGAAGCTGGTACACACGTCGTATTCCTGCTTATAACCTTAACAATGCAGGCGTGAAAAAAATCCCTCTGCCAGCACTTCTGGGCATGTTTCAGCAGAAACAGCTCCTGGGAAGGAGGAGAGGGAGAAGGCCTGGCAGCAGCACTCGAGGCCTGTGAGCACAGTGAGGCTCACTGATCTGGGCCTTAGGAAGACTTGGAACCTCGGCAGCAGGGTGCAGGTTTGGGCAAGGCCCAGCATGGCCCGGGAGCGGGTGCGACAGCCAGCGACAGCAGGTATCTGTGGGGCTCGCGCTGCAACAGCGCACGGCAGCCTCAGCCACAGCCGAAGGCCTCGCTTTGCCAACTGCTGAGCACACAGTAAAACGACAGGCCCTGTCCCAGCAGACCTACAGGGAGAGAGAAAAGAGGCCAGCAGATACACCAAAGCACAGGGAAATAACAGCGTAATATTTGTCAACGTGTCGTGAGCTGCATGTGCAGCTTGCCAAGGGACGCAGCTGGGCTATTTCTCATCAATTAATGAACGAACAGCTGCAACAGCACAACTACTCGAGCTCCTTCCTGCAACGGATCAGAGAACTTCATCCAAAGAGTGAGGTCTCTTACCTATAGCTGTGCTGAGCAGGGTGGTACAGGACACACAACTTCACGAGACAGAGTGCCAGGGGTTGGGCTTGGATCCCACTGCTAATGACCAACATTCTGCACAGAGTAAGGCTTTAGAAACACCACTATCACCATACACCAGGTAGCATTTTGACAGTCAAAACATAAGCAATGGGTTACAGTGGCATGGCCAGAGGCCTGGGACAACGTGGTTTCTGCTTCCAAACTCAGCCCGCTGCAGAGCTCGCAGTACTGCCCATCAGTGATGCCATCCATGAACTGCAAGGTTTCCCCTTTTGAAGTAAAAATTTCATTAACTCATTTCTGGTCTTTGGAACCTACTCTTTTATTTATCCAGAAGGTTTTCCCTTGAAGTTCATAGCTTCCTAGTTCTGAAACATGAGGAATAACCTTTATTTCTCCCTGTTTGAAAGAATGCTTTGAGTTTTAAGTATTTCCTCTTTGTACAAAGGAAAAAAAAAAAAAGGAAACACACATCTGTTCTTAACTTTCAAACAAGTAATAAGATGGTAAAGAGCCCAAACTAAAATATGTGCTTGCAGGTCTTAGAAACAAAATCTAGAATCTACGTTGTGGGGGACACGTCTTTTTTTACGCCACAAGTGCTCCACAGCAAAGTAAATTACTGAGCCGCTCTCCACACACCACAGTCAGGCATTGGGCAATGCAAACGACCAGTTCACATGTTGCTGTTAATGACAGGTTCACAGAACAAGCCTCCTTGTATTTGTCCTACTATCTAAGTGAATTGCACACGAATTAAGCATGGATTCCTCCCCTTTCCACATCAGGTCACTTTCAGCCCAGATCCCTGCCCCAAGCTGCGAGTGCCTGTGCTGGGACAAAGGCAGCAGGAGCAGCAGGAGGAATGCTTCTTCACGACATGGGGACAGCCCCACACACAGCAGTGGTTTCATGTGCCAGGAAGCCCGAAGCGCAGCACAGGTACCCACACACCAGTACCAGCCATGCTCTGAACTGACAGGATGCAAACTCCCTTGCCCAGAGGCTGTTTGGAGACCTTTCAGTACCACACATGCTCAAATAACCCCTCCCTCCTCCTGATATGAAGTCTGGCAAAGAATCCAAAAATGGAGCAGCACTCCAGGAGCAAGCTCCTCCAAACAACAGAGATCAGCAGCACTGAGGGAAGAAAGGTAGAAATTAACTGAAAAACAATGGATTTTGGGATGGAGTAAGGAATGTGACCTCTCATCTGCCAGCTGGACAAAGCAGAGGTTTAATTAAGGTTCCACGAGCATACAAGGCATTTATTTTTGATGCAGTGGAAAAAAAACAAAAGCTAACAACAGGTTGTAAAAGGAGAAAAATATAGTTGGCCTAACAGTCTAGGAAAATTGTATTTTCAGCTACATACAGGATTAGACGGGGGAAAGACAACTAAGCTGGGGCTGAAAGAAGAACAGCAGATAGTTCTCACTTCAAATGATAAAACTCTGGATAGAAGCTGAATTGGGAAAGCAGCAAGAAAAAGCCAGCTCTTAAATCCTACAGTCCACAGAATTTAGATACACAGGCAGAGAAAGAGGTCCAAATCAGACAGCACGCCCACAGCAGCAGCCCAATTCAACACAGGAATATAATGTCATATGCTGTGATCAAAACTGCAAAGGGATTATGGGGGGCGGGGGGACCTGGCTGAGCCACATGGAACTGGAGCTGATGACCGAACCTTGAACAGCTGCTCATACCTGCAGCCCACAAGTAAACAGCCACTGAACCTACCCTGGTTAAAATTATACCNAAAAAAAAAAAAATCCAATCTGCTACGGAATGACTCTGTGTCTTCCCCAAAGGTTGAAATGAGTATCTCCCTCTATTCCATGGTTCTGTTTTTGCCCAGACCAGCCACTATTATGCATGGTATTAAAACACTGAAATAAAAACGCTAACTTTTTGAGTTCACGCTTTTTGTGTCCCTGTGCAAGTTTGTACATAGGCCAGCCTTTAAAATCACAGCATTTCTTCTTGCCTAATCAAAGCCTTGTGTGAGGTTACTGACGCACAATAACTTGGTACTATGCAGCCAAATCACAACACCCCATGTTCAACAAACAGAAGTATGAAACAGATTTTACAAATCCATGACATACATGTCACAAATATTTCACACGTGATTTTCATTTCCAATCTTTGATGACCCTTTTTCTCCAGCAAACAATGATCTTGAGCAGATTGGCTTCAACAGCCCAGAGCACACAACCCTCCCTCTGATGTGCACATGCCCTCCAGTAAGGGAAGTAAGAACCAGAAATATTAAGCATTCAGTAACATCTGCTGTCAACTTCTAAACACTTGATAAAGAACTCACAGAACAGAGCACTGGTGGACACAGAGCAGCACCACAGCACTGCACGCCCTATCTGCTTCCATCTGCCCTGTCAGCAGGGCTGTAGACATGTCACTCCACTCAAGCCGATGGAAGTTTTGCTACCAAACTCTTACAGGATGAAATTCCTCCACGGTGCACAAACACATGAGCAGAGCCATCTCTTCCTGCTGCCCTCGGGGTAATGGTACAAAGGACAATCTGGTTTTAAAACATAATAGTGGTATACTCAGAAATCAAAACAAAACTTATTTTCCTAAGGCACTGCAATTCCAACCACAAATGGACCCAGAAGGCAACCAGGGACACGGGGAAGAGCCACGGAGGCCATCCTGCAGCAGCCGGCAGCGCTGCCCATGGGCCGGCCGGGCCTGCAAGGCGGGTGCTGCGCAAAGCCAGCCTGAAACAGCACGCTGCCCACCCTGGGCCTGCTCTTCCTACTGCTGGTTTCCATGCCACCGCTAATAATAAACTGCCAGATGGCAAATGAAGGGAGCACTGTGTGACCTTCAGCTGCTGCAGCAGGATGAACTGGGGGAATCCTGTCGCTGACAGGCAACACCCTGACAGGAAGGTGCCAAAACACTCGCGCTGCCAGAGCCTCTCCAGGTGGAGGGAAACTACTCATCTATCTGGACTGGTAGATTTCTATGAGTCTCTGAAGAGGAGGAACATAATCTAAACACAGTGAGTGAAGCTCATCCAAACAAAACTAAAATTTCTTTCTGCAAAGTTGTAAGAAATCTGTGTCTGTGTTCTTTCCCCCATTTTTTGGTAACACCCAAGACACACCTTTATAATAAAGAAAAGGGGAAAGAACTAAAGTTCCCTCACTTCCTTGCTCAGAAAACACTCATTGTTTGGATGAGCTGCTAAATTAACTTCAGCTGTAGAGAAAATGACTCATTAAAGAGAACAATCAAAAATTTCACTGGAGAGGGGGAGGAGGTAAGGAGGAACTTTAACCTTCCCCCTCTCCTGTCAAATAAATGACACAGTAGTTCGAAAAAACAGAATGCAGTAACACTTCTTAATAAATAAGGCTTAAAACAGAAAGCTATAGAAAAATGAAGGAAAAAATAAAGAAGTCAAGCCACAGATGATGCTAGCAGTTCTCGAGGCACGTCAATCCTCCAGCTGTACCCAAACCCCATCTGGAACCGTTCTGCAGAGCAGCAGAACTACCCTGAAGAGCTGACTTCCAACACAGATCGCAGCGTTAGAGGCTCATCGAACAGTTAAAGAACACTCTGCTCTTAGCATCACGCATCTGCTGGACAACACGCATTCAACTTGTTCATCACATCACAGGGGACAACATGCAAAAGATTTTTTAATGAATGGACAACAGTTTTCTTCCACAGGCTCATCTGAGCTGCTGCTAGCTCAGCAGGATATGTTTCAGAGAGACCGATGCTTCCTGGTGTCAGTCAGTGACTTACTGAATCCTTCTGTAACCACTGGGTCTGAGCTAGGACTGGGGGCAGACCCCATCTGCTTCCCCTGTGAGATCTGGAGTGACAGTGGCAGGGCTGAGCGACAGCTGTCTGAAGCCATCGCACACACTTCCCATTCACCTGACAATGCTTTCCGGACACAACTGGACTTCACTAAACTTGCCAGGGAAGCTTTTGGTCTGCAGGAGAAGGTTTGTTTGAACAGATGATGATGAACACAGACAGCTAAACCAGGATGTATACGTCAGTATACTACAGTAGCATCTATATATATAGCATACTACAGCAGCAGTTTTGCCAGTGAAAGATGCCTTTTCTCAATATACAGCTTGCTATTTTTTACCTGAACCAAAACAGACTACAATGGAGAAGTGTTTTTTGCAATAGCACACATGCAGCTATACTGCATTCCTATTCTGTAGTAGTACCTCCAGGAAGAGCAAAGAAGCAAACCGGCTTTGATCCAACCACTGAGAACCAAATCCAGCACCACTGCAATGCACGTGAGGGCTTCTGGGGCTGACAGAGCCAACACCACAAGTTGCAAAGCCACAGAAACCATTCCAGTCCTATAACACAGAGGCTATGATTAAGTGTTCTGTAGCCTCATTTATTCTGAACACTCAGCATACAGTCTTTCGCCTTTACCTGTTTCTTCAGCCTAAATGCAAATGCTAAGATGTGACCCAAATCCATAACGCACAATCAACATCGCAGGAGTTACTTGCTAAAGGAATAACAGCTGATGAGCTACTCTAACAAATGTAGAAGTAAACAAGTGCAAATCGAGACAGATCAAATGTCTTCACCGATCTGCAAGAGGAGAATCTTCAGAAAAGATGAAATACCCAAGGTAGGAGATAAATTAGACACTGAATTACAGATCATTTTGTAGCACTTTAGAAGTAACTCGTTAGTAGAGCTAATTAAAATTAATGAGGACTTGCTATTAATTCAAACAGAACAGTGTATTAACAGCATACAAAGGGAAAAAAGAAGTTTAAAGGGACACATACCAAAAGGAGGTATGCGGCCCCAGTCCCATCAGCTTCAAGTAGGCTGCAGCACTTTGTATCAGCTGAAGATTCCTTCTTTTCCCCACCAAGATGAGAAACGTTTCATGGCACTCAAGCAAACGGATCATCATGCAAATTTTCCTCAAAAATACGTTTACAAAACTGTCACCAACATCTTACACAATTTTTTTCCTTTAACAATCCTTGGCACATCAATGCTTTCTTCTACTGCAACCATACAACGAAACCACTGTAAGTACCTTCATTCATACCTATGTTTAAAATTTTATAACAGCCTATCAAGCTAAGAGATTATGAATCATCCAAGTCATTAAAACCCAATTACACTGACTGAAATGTGAGCTTCCCAGCATTATTCCAATTTCTCCTTCTGCTCACTCATTCCCTGTACCCCTTCCTACACAACTATGCCTTCTCTAACTTTGTAAAACTTCCCCCACAGACGACTGCACTAACTGGCCAGCCAATTAACAGCCTGCCTGGCACTCCTATCCTTCCCTACATTTAAGCACCATTTCTCTGCACCTGTGGTCTGCCCTCTCCTTGCCCCTCCCAGTCTCTTACTGCATGCATCATGTGCTGTCTGCTCTAGATCACACAAGGTCCTGTAACCAGGTCTTCTCTGTGGCTATGCTCTATTTCTGCACGATCATATCAGTTCAAATGTATTTAATTATCATGTATATACTGACACTTGACTTCATGGTGGATTAATTCAAATTAAAGCGATTAAAATAATCACATTTAGATTAGCAAATGAGAAAACTTATCTTTTTATGTTCTTAATGGTCATTCTCAAAGAGTGATAATCACTAAATCATGCTGATTTGCAATATAACCTTTTAATTTAGCGTTTGGTATAATCACTAGATAGACAATACCATTAGCGTACACTCTTTTACCATTAGTGTACACTAGTGTGCAGACTTGACCAATAAAATTAATGGCCAATACAAGTCACCATTTACTAGTTGGTTAAATTTCCTATTTATGACTTGTCAAGCCGAGTTTGAATGAAAATCGGGACAAAATGTTAAAATACATGAATACATACAGAAGTTGCCTGACAAAACAAACTTTGCATTTAATGACAACTTACTTTATTAAAGACTCCTCTATACTTCGAAGGCGAAAATGAGTGGGCACTGTGGACTTCCAAATTTCAGACTTAGTAAAGGTGGCTTTACTAAACAAACTTTTGTTGTCGAAAACTCAACTATCTTTTCAGTTTCAGCTCTCTCTCTCAGCTTCGAATAAACTACTCATGGAACTAGTCATAGACTGAAATAAACCCAAATTTCTCTGGGTATCTACTGCACGGCTGCTGTTCTCCGAAATGAGCTTTTGGTGCCTGAAACCGCAATTCTGGATACGTCACCAATCACACTCACGACAGCAATGGCATTTGACGGTTACCCTGACTGAACAGGTCTGTCTTAACTTAGCTAACACCAGCGTATTAAAGCACATTTTGATCAGAACACAGGTTTATTTTTCAGAAAACAATCCAAAAGTTATGCCAACCCAAACCACCCTACTTTCTCAACCTCCACTCGCCTTTCTCTCCAGGGACATGCTACCACCACCTCAGGGTCAAAACAGAATCTAAGAGAAATGTAAATATTTATTCTCTTCCTGGGAAAGCACTTAACAGAGAGAAGGGAAAAAAGGGGATGTGAATAAAGAGAATCACATTGGTGTAATCAGAGAGCACACTTCCGTGCGGGCAATCCCTTTGCCCTAAAAGGTATTTCCTAATTGAAGATATGCCTGTGGTTTTCCAGAGCCTTCCTACCCAAGAAACAGGGCTGGTGTCTGGCAGCTGTCGGCGGGGTGGCACGGCGCTGTGCGGGAGGAGGCACCGGGCCACACTGTCCCGCACCACGCGGCCGCTGTGTGCCGGGCGCTGAAGACACAATAACATTCCTCTCCGGCTTCAAGCCTGGAGGCTAGGAGCACCAAATAACTACTCATTCTTCCATCTTGAGACACATTCCTAACCTAGTTCAAAGGCCTGAAAAAACATGCCCTAGCTACATGCCTGCACACCTCCAGAAGGGCTTTTCCCTTGTACTGCCGCTTGCAAGGAAAATAAGTTGCATACCCAAAAGAATGAAACATTGGAGAGCTTTGTTTCGTTAAGAACCCCTACATTGTTTAAAGGATTCAAGACTGGCCTGCATATAAATTAACTGGCTACATTACTCCATTTAAGAGTGAAGTCTCCTCACCTGCACGCTTGGAGCACAGTGTCAGGCACAGCACGCACAGGCCCATCACTATTTGCCTCCATCTGCCTCTGCCGGCCTCTCAGACTGGTAAGTCAGCAGCACATCACACATGGCTACCCCCCCACATCAGGCTATCCAAGGAAATCAAGGACATTCAGCATCATGTTCGCCAGATGATGATAAAGTCAACAAAATACAACATAATGTCCAAAATACTGACAGTAGAACGAATACTAACTTTCAATAAGAAAAATATTTACAGCTTTCAACCTACAGCTTCCTAAACAAACTGAATTCCACTTTATACATTTTGTTCTGCCATTTCTCAGAAAACAGAATGCTGCAACATGCAAAATGGGGAAATATAAACAGTTACTAAATAATAAGCCAGCCTAACTACAGTCACCGTTTACTTGCACAGGATGAGCGAAGACACAACAGCGGCAGATGTGCTGGGAGGAGAGAGGGGCTGAGGCCAGGACATCTCCGTGGCTCTGGCAGCAGCCCGACGTGCCATGGGCCAACCCAGCTCCCTGCACCCGCAGAGAAGTGCCCCAGGAGGCTGCGGGCAGCCCCAGAGCAGCCCCAGATGAGCAGAGGCCATGGAGAGCCCTTCCAGCACAGCCAGTGGCTTGAGTCTGCCCAAGCAGCGTGCAGGGCCACAGCCGGGATGCAGCAGCCAGCCTGCTTTTTGAGTCCTCAGCCACAGCAGATAGCAGGTTTCCTTTGTTTCTGGTTCATTTCAGCACATGTACGCTTTAGAAACACTAGGGTTTCCTTACCTGTATTTCATTTTAAGTACATGTATCGCACAATTAACTATTTAGTACTTGTGCACTTTGTTTTTAAGGACAACAAATATTTATTATTCCACAGTTTAGCCATTAGTTAAAAAAATAAATAAAAACTCTGTTGTGCAACGCAGGAAATCAGAAATGGGCAAGGCGCTACAAATCCCATAACAGCAGAAAGAAGGGATGGTGTACTGTGCCTGTGCTCTGCAAGTCAAAAACAGAAACAGGGCAAGTATAGCAGGTTAAAAGAGAGGCACATTTTTTCACTTTTAACAATGCAGTTCCTACCTGCTCAAAGCACATTTTGATCATCGTAAGGATTTCAAGTGTCGCTTATTTTCACCAGACAAAAATTGCTCAGTTTGAGTTTATTATCACTGCAAGAAGAGGAGCACTGCTCACTCTTCTCTTCATGCAGCCATTGTAAAGATCTTCACTCCCACTACAAGCAATACATCACCTTACTGAAACCTAAGTCATTCCAAGTCCTCTGAGCAAGAATAGTTGTTACAGAACCACAGAATATCCCGAGTTGGAAGGGACCGACAATGATCCTTGAGTCCATCTCCTGGCTCCACAAAGCACCACCCAAAATCAAACCCTTTATCTGAGAGCGGTGACCAAACGCTCCTTGAACTCCGGCAGTTTGGGGCCGTGACCACCGCCCTGGGCAGCCTGTTCCATGCCCACTGCCCTCTGGTGAAGACCCTTTTCCTAATACCAACCTGACCCTGCCCTGACACTGTCCATGCCATTCCCTCAGGCCCTGTTGCTGCCACCAGAGCAGAGATCAGTGCTGCCCCTTCACTCCCAGTGAGGGGCTGTAGGCCTCCCCTCAGCCTCCTCTGCTCTGGGCTGAACAAACCAAGGGGCCTCAGCTGCTTCTCATACCTCTTGCCCTCCAGACCCTTCACCACCTTCCTACCTCTTTCAACAACTGCGCAGCTGGACTATCTGCATTGGTCTCTTCCATGAAACACAACTATACTATGGAAGAAAATATCCTCAAGGATATATTCCAAAGTAAAAAGTTGTTTATTCCTGTTCTCTGTGGGTAAAAAATTCCTTCTCTAACTTGCTCTTCAAATGCATGCCAGCTATGCTGAAGATGACTTACCACCCAGTGTTTTAATCTAGCTTTCCTCAATGACACAATCAGCCGTCACTTGAAATGTCTCTGCATCTCTGGAGTACAGCACAGGAAGGAGAAGCTTGAATCAGAATGGGAGCAAGGAGGGCACAGCTCCAGCCACGGTGTCTCCAGCTCCACACCTCTGCCCCACTGCCCTGCTGTCACTTACAGCCTGCTAAGCAAGACTCAAGCCCAGATAGGCAGTAAGGGGAGCAATAAACTCAGACATTCTACCTCAATCAACGCTTTAGGAGGTTCTTTCATTCTCTTGGCCAAGACACGCAGCTGGGCACAGTGTTTAACTGCTGATGTTACTGGTGATGTCCACATGTCCCTTATCTTGTGACAAGCATGAAAGGAGGCTTACAGTTGGGTTGTTTTTGTTATTGTTGTTGTTTTGGGTTTGTTTGTTTTGCTTTAAGTCTAAATTCAGTCAAGAATGGGAAGAAGAAACCCACAATCACTGGCCTCATCTTCACTTGTTGGGAGTTTTTACTCCTTCAGGGAACTGCTCCCCTGCAGAGTCTGGTTATGCATTTTATTGAGTTGTAAAGCCATCTTAAGGAGTTCCTGCCTCAAGGTTACATTTTAGCAAATATTTGTGAGCCACACTGAAAGCCACATCACTGAAAGAGGACAAGAATCAAGGCTGATAGATATTACACATTTTTCTTCAGATTCTGTTTTTCAAAGAAAGCTTGTCCAATGCTTAGATGCCCCAGTGACTTACAAACATCCAACCTACACAGACTTGGGGAAAAAGAAAAAGAAACACAGCAAATTAAATCATAGTTGTAGATGTTCTCACACTGCTGCCTTCCTGCATTTATAACACGTATAATCAGACAGTTCAAATGTACAAGCACACTTCAATGGTTCTACTAGCTGTAACAAGTGAAACACTCCTATAACCTAATTCCTTTCCTCCTGAAGTGTACCTTTCTTGAAAATTTAATAGGTCATTTTTTCCACATCCCTGGTTTCCGAAGAAATGGAGTCTTACAACAGCTGACAAAAGGTACGCAGGCAAATCTTGGTGCTACGCCACAGGCAGGGTGCGTCTCATCACACAGTTCAGGGGTTGGCAGCTGATCTGTTAACCAGACTCCCAAATTAATACAAACAGCTGAACACACACAAACTTTCACTGTCCCACGTACCTGATCAAAAACTACTCTGAAGAAAATACAGTTTGCAATTACTCAAGGTTAAATCTCTAATAATAGTCTTCAGAGAACATGACCTAGATGTGTCAAACATGATCAGAGAGACAGATATCAAGACATCTTCTAGTTAGTTAAGAGTGCCAGACTTATTTAAATCTCCTTTATCTGTTCACACCTTGTCTTTTGTTATATTTCCCAACATTTCTGTATGCAGAGAATAAAGCTGTTAAGCTTAAGAATCTTTTTTAAGTTACCGAGATCTCTCCTTCACTGCCTTTATCTCATGAACTCAAAATAATACCCATCATGATCACCATTTATCTAAAACACGGAATGATGTAAAAATGGAGTAACACTACTCACTTTTATGAATAGGTACTCTAATGTATTACACATCGAAAACCAAAAGCCAGCTTTTAGCATTCTGACAAATTGGGAATTCAGATACACTTGTTAACATGAACATATTTGCATTGCAGCTCTTACCACAAAATGAAAACCCCAGGATCTGCTGTAACAAGCCACTATATTTTTGTCATTTATAATTTTCTTTCACAAGATATTCTTTACATTAAAAAGTTTTAAGGGAATCTATACTTACTAATCCAGAAGAAAAATCATGAAACTCTAGTGAACCTCATTTTTAATCAAATCAAATTTTTATAGTAAGTATGATGCAGGGTACAGCACAAGGAAGAAAATACTGCAGTCAAAGAAAATCTGTGTGAATACAGTTCTCCTTTCACTACACATACTTTACAATAACGATACTTTTTTGGATGTTAAAATTCACTCACTCTTACTTGTTTTGTATTTGATCCAGCTTCCTAGCTGCAGTTTACTGCTGTGGTTGTGACAGGGATGCTACAAGACAAAGAATTCCAAAAAGAAGAGCCAGAGGCAAATTCTGCTTACCTTATCAATGCACCCCATCCCGTCAAGGCCAGCAGACTATCCAAGTAATAGAAGAAAAAAAATCTCATCACAAGTAAGGGGAATGTATGCTTTCTAAATTGTGTGCATCTTAAAACTTGCTGTACACATCCAGGCTCTCCACATTTCTCTCTGCTCATCCTCAAACTTTCACATACCTTGTAATTCTCTCTACCCATGGCATCCTGCCACAGTTTCTCTGTGTGCCTCAAGTTCTTTCTGTGTCCAGCTTCCACCTCCCTCCCATACCAGTTGCTGCAGCTGCTTCCCAGTCAGCACCTTCAAGTCCCCATTCCCTTAGGTCAGCATCCCCCAGTTTCTCTCCTAGCCACAGCAGGCATCCCTGGAACAGCACCCCTCTCCTTTTCCCTCTTACTTTTTACAGGGCGTATTTCAAATATTCTGTCAATCAAACGCAGTAATTAGCTTCTAGTGAAACTTGGGACAGAGATTAAATACAGTAACTAATTAGTTTTGGAAAAGAGTATCTGTGTCTCTTCCACATCACTGGACATTAAAATACGTATTTTTAAACTTTACTTTCACTAGTGACTTTACGGAATCTCTGAAAGCGTGTATGTTCTGAACCAATTGTGCAAGTGATTTTTTGCAAATACACTGGAAAAACCTCTATTTCTTCACATACATTTACTGCAACTTGTTCAAAAGAATATTCAAGTACATTTTAGTTTCAGCGCTTGCATTAGTTTCAGTTGCATTTTGCTTCAGTGCTTGCATTCATGCATCTAAAACTGTACAATCCTAATGAATTACAAAATCTCAGGTATCACAAAGCACCCCTGAAACAATGCGATGTGCTGAGGATGTCTGTCAAACAGCCCCTGTACTCCAGAGCTGCTTGCTGTGTTTTATTTAAGAGTTGTAACTCTCCATTTAGCACTGTCACCTAAGGAAACACACAACTCTCCACAGCTGCCAGTTAAAAATGAGCGTCCTCCTTGCCCTGCAATGCCCTGTTTCATTTTCAAATTTAAACCACATTCAGAAAACAGTGAAAATATTGACTGAATACGAAACCTGTGGGGTAAAGAAGTCCATATAGTACTTCATTATCCACTGCACTGATTTATAAATCTCACAATTGCAATTTCTAAGCCAGGAAAACAAAAAAGAGAAGTCTTAAGAAACTTGTCATTAAAACCAAAGGAGGGGGGAATAAAATCAATACTAAAATGTAACTCAGGAACTGATGTACTGTCTAAATTGCAAAAACAAACAAGAACATTAATTATAAGCTTGTGGTTTTGTTAAACAGGACAACTGCAAATATGTAAGTACGCAGACACAGAGGCTCAATTTTGGCAAATAATTAGATATGGGGAAAACTGGTGTGCACACACAGTAAGAAGTGCACAGTTCTGACTATGATAATACCCACAGAGTGTGAAAAACTTTCCTCACATACTGGTATTTGTGTTGGTGCTGACCCAAACTAGGGAAGCTTCTGTTCTTTCAGTTCTGGAAAGAACCTCTCCCCATAAACTTATTTTAATGGCACACATCTTGTTTTGGCAATTGTTGTGCTTCAGTTGTTCCACCTTCAGTTTTTAACTTGAGGAAGCAAAGCCAACTACTGAAAATGATTAAAAAATCAATGAAGAAAGCAATGTCCCAACAACCCATTCCAGACATATCAGACACAAATTACATGAGTAATTTTCTGTTCACCGTAACGTGTATTTACAGGAGATGCAAAAAGCGTTTTAGCTTTTCACCTCAGTAGTGCTTTGCTGCAGCTGGACCCAGGCAGGAGGCACGAGCACCTACAGGTGCTGCTGCACCACATCCTGCTCTGCTGCAGCACCAGGGCCCCACCATGCACTGGGCAAAGCGGCATCGCTGCAGCTGTAAGGGAGGATCAGGCTGCACACATTCCATTCAGTGTTATTAGTGCTCACTTTCACAAGTTCTCAGGCTCATCAACAAAATGGAAATGAGGCGGGGGAATAATGCCTTTGCTTTGAAGCTCCGGAGATCAAAGCCACATACCTGCCTCATTCTGCTACCCTGCTTCAGCCTTTCCTGTTTCTCGAGAGCCAGCATCCCATGGCTTCTTTTCTGGAATATTTTTTGACAGCACGCTCTGAACACAAGCTACCTGCAGTTCATCATCATACCCCTGCTAATTCTAGGAGGTTTCTCTTCTCACAGCAATCCCAAAAGCAGGTAGGAAGCACGTCCACATCATCTGCTCACCTGCACACGGAAAATGCCAAGCAGGACTAAAATGCCTCACAGCAACGCTGCTCCCCCAGTTCCCAGCTGTGGCCCCAGCTCCATGCCATAGGCTGGTGCTCTCCAGCAGGATTTGGCCACGCAGCATAAAAGTCCACCTGTCACAGGATTCAGGGAGCCATGGGCTGGGCTGGGCACATGCTGCAACCCTCAGGTCTCCCAAGTAGAACAAAGCGCGGGCAGGGGAGCTTGCAGGGCAGCACTGAAACTGCTGGACTTCTAAAAGAATGACAGAAGAGACAAAGGCTGCGACAGGGACAGATGTTAGGAAACGGCCCAGAATGTGAGACAATGAAAGCAATGAGATTTGAGAGAGTGCAGAGAAATGCTGTGGATGGGAGAGGCTTACTTATTTATCTTAAAATTTGGAAATCTACATGACTATTTCATCCAGTATCTTTAATGTTAAGAGAAATATGTACACTTCAAAGAGGTTAAAAAGCCCTTAGGAATACAATGCCTGAGGCAAGCTGGAAGCAGCAGGGACAGGGGAGGACAGGGCAGAGCGACGAGCAGAGGGGCTGCTGGCTGGCAGTACAGCAGCAGCAATCATTTTACCCACTGGGAGCTGAATGGCTAACATGTGAGGTCCTTGCCCCATAGCCTGGAACAAGAGAAAATTGCAAAATGGATAAAACAAAGAGTTATCCAGAGCGTTTGTTGGGGGAAAAGGGGAAAGAAGTGTGCTCTATAGAGAGGGAGGAAAAACCAAACAGGTGCAGTCCTTCTGTCACTTCTGAGATTGAAAGGATAAATAATATCCCACAGCTATGCAAGAGACAGAGCAAAGCAAGGGCGCTTGGAGCAGCCTTCCCCTCCAGTGACACCTGCAGCCCCAGCTCTCGCTCACCAAGTCCCAGCGTTCCCCCCTTTCTGCTGTAATTGCAACCCTCCAAGCAGCTTTTCCTCACCCCCCCACACCGCTCAGGCAGCAGCAGGGCCCCCAGCAGCAGCCTCCCAGCCCTCCTGGGCAGTGCCTGCACGGCCCCTTGGAACGGGTGCACAGAGTTTCGGGACCTGCAGCGCTCCCTGCTCCCGGCAGCACAGGGCAGTGCGCACCTTAAGGTGCTCAGCAACTGCTCCGGGCACATGCAAGCAGACTGCCTGCAGGCCTACATATCTCCCACCTCCAGGCAGACGTTCTCAGGGATGGCACAAGGCAAACCCTGCACAAGCTGATTCCCCTGTGGAGCCCCAGTTCCACCTTCAAAGCAGAAGAGCTCTGAGGACTTGGCAACGAACAGACATAAGCATGGTCTAACATGGACAAGTGTTAAGGGAAAAAAAACCTTAACACACTCAAGAAGATGAGCTAGTTGCGCTGAATTTTATGAGGCAAATCCCAGCTGATGGCAAGGGATCCAGCTTGGGAAACAGGAACAGGACAAGTTATCACCTGAGCGCACTGAGCTGGGCTGTGGGGAGGGCATGGGGCGGGCATGGCTGCAAACTCCCCACGTAATTACAGAGAGACTCTTCCCGGCCTCCCAGGAGAAGCTCTGCTCGCTCAGCCCAATCCAGCTGGGGAAATAAGAGCCGACTTCAAGCAGCAGTCACTCCAGGAGATGACACCTCCCACCACGCTGCCCTGCACAGCCCCAGGGCCTTCAGCACATTCCAGCCAGGTCCCACGCGCCCCGATCCCACTGGCCGGGATGGGCACCTCCCTGCTGCCAGGAGGGACCGCTCTGCCACAGCCTTTGTGCCAGGTGAGGCACAGGGCTGGTCCAGGCAAGGTGTGCACAGCAGGGCAAGCAGCACCAGGGAGAGCAGCTGGGGTACCGCGGCCCCTCCAACCCACGGAGGCTCCTTACTCCCGCACACATCCATCACTCATCCAGACCTCAGTGGTGGGGTTCTCTCGCACTTTCTTCCCTACTCTTAGCACAGAACAGGAAAGAACAACGATCCCCCTACCAAAAGGTGCAGTAACACAGCGTGCTGCAGCTGAGGAACCCCCAGGGCTCAGCACAATGCTGACCGGGACTCACGGGGTCAGGGCAGGTGTCCCAGAGCCAGGCTCAGGCAGATCTTAAAGGCACTTACTCACCCCCACATCTCCCTGTACACATTGGTAACACCACCACTGCCACAGCTGGGGCTGTGCTGCCCAAGCACAGAGCTGCCCGGAGCAGCTGTCCCAGCACTGCCAACCTGAGCGCCTGTCACCAGGGGACCCACACACCCCTGTGCTGCAGCTCCTGCATGAAGTGCCTCCGTTCCTACGGGCAAGAGGCACGGCACCGTCTGTGGCAATGCCCCTCCTCACCTGGCACCTGGCAGAAGGCCTTCCCGCAGCAAAAGCGGAAAGCTTTAGGGGAAATCAAGCAAGGCAATGGCCAGGGTGCACCACACTCTTTCTGATGCTGCCCGTGAGCACGGCACAGCCGCACTGCGCCAGCTGAAACGCAACACGATGCTCCCGGGACTTCCACGTCTGCCCCAAACTCAAAGCGTGTTCCGGAGCCACCGCGAGGTCACGGCCGCCCCACGGCCCCGGGGGAGCTCAGCGCCGCGCCCCTGCCCCGCGCTGCGGCCCCGCCCGGCGCTCACCTGCCCGGCCGCGCCTACGGCTGCTCCCGCCGCTGGAAGCTGATGCTGGCGTATGCGCTCAGGTCGTCGCTGGAGTGGCTGCTCCCGCGCGGGGACCGCGGCTGCGGCGGTTTCGCCCCCGTCCCGGCGGCGCCCTCCGCGCTGGGGCGGAGGTGGTGGCGGCGGGGCCCGAGGTCCCGCACCAGGTCCAGGTCGATGTAGTTGAGGCCGTTCTCCGGCGCGGCCCCCGCCTCGCGG